>BLSF01000131.1:0-21641 GCA_012862575.1 Parietichytrium sp. I65-24A | reverse complement strand
ACTTCCTCGGCAACAGCGTGGATTCGCTGACCAGCTGGGCCCTTTGTCAGCGCCAGCACAAATGCATTGGCAGCGTCATCGCGGTGAACTGTGCCCCACCGGTTGCTGCCGTCGTCCACGTAAGGAGACACCTGGGCCTCCTTGGCAAACGCGTTGATGAACTTGAGGAACGCCTGGTCGCCGACGCCGTGCACAGACGGAGGCAAACGGACACTGGCGACGCGCACGTTCTCTTTCTCGCCGCGTTCGAGAAGCATGGGCTCTGTTGCGCCACGGATCCCCTTGAGGCCGGTGGTCTCGGCCATAGACTCTTCGTCGCCAAGTCCGTAGAGTCCCATGGCGACCACCAAGGTCTTTCCAGAACCGGAGAGAGCATCGAGCATGGCACTGATGGCGTTGCGATCAATCTTGCAGTTCTCGACATATTTGCTGAAGTCGTGGTCGAATGCGGTGTGAATGACCGCGTCTGCGTCCTTGCATGCAGCCTTGATGACGTCCAAGTCCAGGAGACCTCCGCGCACAGCCTTCGCGCCGAGGCTCTCGACGCGAGTAGCGGACTTGTCTGAGCGCGCGAGACCAGTGACTTGATGTCCCTGCTCAACGAGTATCTGGGTGACCTTACTTCCAACCCATCCGCTGGCACCAGTAACGAAGACCTTCATTTTCCTAGCTAGTAGTTTGTTTAGCGTGGTCTGATGTTTGGTTAGCCTCGATTTTCTTTGCTTTGTGTTGCTTGCTTTGTGCTCTTGTGTTTGGATTTTGCTTCATGAGAAGCCACCCGATGGACCCGATGGGATCGGGTTGTCTAAATCGAGAAGCTTTTCAACACGGCAAATTCCTTTGAGGTGCCGTGGCATATTCCCCGGACCTCCGGGTCTGCAAGTATGGCGAAACTCTTCATTGCCCGGCAGTGCTGTTGCAGAGTTCTTTCGCTTGACTGTGAAGGCAGGTGGATTTGCTGTAGTAACGTGTCGATAACTGTGGTTGACGGTGAGAAGCGTGCGACCACGATGAGACGATATTCAATTGTTGTTGTTGCTTCCTTCTTCAAATTTAGACAGTGAAAGACGGCAAATTCTTGCTTTACACCGCAAGCGTGAGCATCTCGGCACTCACACTAATGGTGAAATTTCCCTTTGCCCGGATGTCTCTCCTAACACATCATCGTCAATATTCGCTAATGGGACTTTTTTTTCCCGGACATCGTTCCGAGACCAGGGTGCTAGTACGTGGTGCACCGGGCGTAGTACTCAGTACACTACACCACGAAATTCTGCGGAAATCTCGGAAATGATAGCGCATTGGCGCCAATCTGCTTTCGGTGGTGGATCTCTCTCGCCGGCGTCGGAGGCTTTGAGATCTGTAGAGCCTTTCAGTCTATGTCAGTCGTTTGCATCACATTGTAACACCAATCAATCACATTGTACTGACTGTGAGTACCCAGTCACCACAATCAATCTTGAAATCAGTCATTCGACCACTTTGAGATCCTTTGCAGTCCTTTGCAATCCTTTGGCCCACTTAGGTGCGGTACCAGCAGCTAGCTTGATCGTACGTGTACACTCATTCATCGTCTAGTGAAGTACTATCTCTCGCGATAATAGTGCGCTAAAGTGCGGGACTTAAGAGAGTCAGTCGGCTTTGAGAAATGTTTTGGTACGTTTTGGCCAGGATGTTCAAGTTTTGGCCCAAACTAGATTATTCAACTTCCATGTTCTGCATTATTGCCGTGCGGGTCTTTTATTGCCATCAAGTTAGTATGAGCTCCCCGCTCTCTCTCCTCATTGCACTGACGATGTGCTTTCTGCGTGGACGTGCATGGAAGAACGGGACAATGACTGGTCCATTGCTTGTGCTCCAAACATCTTTGAGACGACCTTTTCTTTCAACGGACCGGACGCTAAGGTTACCGGTGATTGGTCCTATGAGACGTGTGTGAGCTTTGGTTGCCGAGGACCCACCCTCGCGCGGGGGAATTAAAGCACGCCTCCGCTGCCCGCAGCTCAACAGCCTCGAAACCCGCGCACCAATGTTAAATGGGCATGTGAATGCGGAGGTTGGCCGAAATTTGGAATGAAAGAGAGGGAAGAAAAGATGCCTCTTGGATCCTCTTGGATTGAAGTCTTCAACTACTTGAACTCTTGTGGCTCTTGTATTTTTAGTACCGACACAATGAAGAGAGCGGGAGGGAGAATGAGAATTGTGAAGCAACCTACCCAACCGAACAAAGGAACCCACCCGTGGATAGTTCCGCAATCTCTAAGTTCCACACGAACCTTCCTCATTGTTCCGACGGGTTTTACTGGGCGTGGATAAATGAGTTCCGCAAACAGGTTTTCCCCGACCAGATAGGCAAGTACCGTTTTACGCTATGAATGAAGTGCTTGTTACCATAAAACTTAGTACTTCTATAATATGTCTCTAGGAATGTCTACTGACTGCCTCCCGCACTCAGACACGTTTGGCGTGACAAAAAACACAACTTGCACACGCGACAGAGTCTCACGCAACGCGCGAACTCAAGCAACCCGACTCACTCAGAGAGCGAGGCGGACAAGTGGATACAGAGAATAGTTGGGAGAGCGTCAGAGACACCGAGAGCAATAAACTAAGTAGGCAATCTGAGCGGCAACGCCATCTGCTAAATCTGGTCCAAAACTACATACTTCGAGCATTTTGCACCTAGTCTGTTACAGAATGAGGACAAGAAGAGAAGGCAGCCAATTTCGTCAACCCAACCAACTCCTTTTTCTGTCCACAGCATCAACAGAAACATGGACGCTCTCGGTCAGTCAGTATTAAGTGAGAACTCACAGTCAGTACCGGTACTCGAGTGCACGACAACGGAGACTCAAAAACAAAAGCAAAAGCAAAGCAACCCAACGCAATGAATGTGAAAGAAGCGAGAGACAATGACAGGGACGGGGAAGTCTTGACTCGCAGCAGCATGAGCAGAGCGATCTGAATTGTGTAGTACTAGTACTCTACTGTGTTCTAATTCTGATTTTGGGAAGAGTGCGCCTTCGAGATCCAACTACAACGCGGGTACCAGTACTCACAGTCAATAGCGGTACAAGCGGTACCAAGAGTGCCGGTGTTGCATCGGTGAGTAGATGTGAGTAGCAGCACTTCATCACGATCTTGACCCTCTTGACTCTCTTGACCCAGAAAGTTGGCGAACTTTAGATGAATCCTGAAAGAGGGATTTTGCTACCTCTCCAGGTAGCAAAAACGAGGAGTGCACTACTGCTCAACGCCACAATTCAACGCAAGAAAACAAGCAAGTAGGAGAGAGTGTAAGAGTGCGCGCACTTTGCATGACTTCTTCGATAGGCGGGGTTTCGTACAACACGTTTGTGATATGGGGGATTAAAAATGATTAGAAAACAAAGGCGTCGGCCAAGTCGTTCAATTGCGTCCAATTTCGTGGTGTTTGTTGGGTTGAAACCAATCTTACAGTCGATCTCAACCTCAGTCTCGCCCAAAGAGAAGGTGCCAGTACGAGAACGCTGAAAGGAAGAAAAAGACAAACGTGGAGTGTCGAGGAGAGGGCTCAGGCAATCACCAAATCTAGCTGTGTTGTGCAGACGAGGCGAGAACAAGAGTCGAGCTCCGTGCGAGCTTCTTAATCTAATACTCTCGCGAAGAATGCGAGCCGCGAGAGTTTCGTGGTTCGCCGCGTTGTGTATCCTTGCAAACGTAGCCCCTTCGAATGGCAGTGGGTTCAGTGATTTCTTGGACTCAGCCCTTGGCTTCTTGGAGGACTTTGTGGGCGTGCTCGAGGCCGGGTGGTCTGAAGTCGAGGACATTGGTGTCGACGATGTTTTCGAAAGCGTTGTGTCCGGGGAGCTTTTCGTTGATGCGATTAACGAGATCGACGATCAGATTGATTTTGCCGAGATCGGTGATCTCGTTTCGGAACAAGCTGGAGGTTTTGCTTCCCTGGTAGTTAGTGAAACGATGTCCGCAGTTGAGACGTTGCGAATCGTGTCCGAAATTGTCGCCAGCGTTGCCACCGACATTGCCGAAAAGGCATACGAAGCGCTCAAGATGATTGCGGAGCTGTTCAGTTGTTTCGCAATCGAGCTTGTGAACGGGCGAAACCCAGTCTTGTGCGTTTGCGGATTGGATGAACTGGCCGAATCATACGACGACTTTAGTAGAGTCATTGACTTTGTCAGCACCGAGATGACAAATATGAACATTGCTGCTTCGGCAGCAAAGTTCAGTGAGATCTTGACGCGCCACTTCGTATCTCCAGAAGAATGCTCTCAGGGCACCTTCATCCACGTTTCGACTCCAGATGGTCTCTCAGATTTCCTGGACATGATAAATGATATCCCATGCCTACCGAGCGTTCCCACAATCGACTTTTCGTTGTGCGAGCCTAACCTCGAAGTTCTTCTTCAAGAGCTCATGGTGCCGATTCAGGAGTTTAAGGATGCACTCTATTACCTTGTTACTGGATCCACCTCCGACAATGTGGCAACGCTAATCCACGACGCAGTTAGAGACTCAGGATCCGATGCAAGGCAAGTGTGTTTTGGGCTCCAGGTCACAAGCCCAATCGCGGACAAGTTCTCCTCCCAGGTGCAGATATCCATATGCGTTGATACTCTTGACCAAGAACCAGCTTTCTTCAAAGTGAAGCTTATCCCGGTCCTCCTAACTCTGTCGTTGTCAGCACCGGAACGGCCCAAGATTGATTTTATCACCAGCGTGACCAAGTCCATTGAATCGGTTTCAACAGTGCAGACGGGAATGTGGTACGGCCTCCACATGAGCATGGATGCCGATGCAGGCCGTAGGGGTGGAATCGGGTTTGGCAGCTCTTTGAGCTTTTTGACTGGTGAGAATGATGGCCCCGATCTCACTTGCGACCTCCACCTTGAAGCACGGGTGGCTACAGATGTTCAAAGTGGTCTGGTGAGTAGTGTTGTGCGCTCCTCTCCGACAAACTGGTTCAATGCAAGGCGGAGACTGCGCCAAGACCGAATTCTTGGTTACGACTGCTTCGGTCTGGACTTGAGCTTCGGAGGGCTATCGATTCGCCCGATGGAGTACTACTTCAACTTTCCCGTCCCCGACATCACTATCCCAGGCGGGACTTCCCTAGTTGGTGCCCTGTACGATCTCTCTTTCGGCGGCCGGCGCCGCCTGAGCTCGGAGGAGAGTGTCGTACAGCCAACGATTGACCTACCCATCATACTCAAGACACGACAAGAGGACACGACTTGCCTCAATGTAGGAAAGTACCGGGTAGCCCCTGATGTGGATCTCTATGCGTATGGAAGCGTGCGCTACAACGAATGCAACTCCGCCTCCCAGCAACAGTGGGTTTACAAAATGGACTCGCAAGCGTTGATTAGCGCTGACAATCAAGAGTGTCTAACAATGTCGACCAGTGGGGCGCCACTTGTAACCACCCCGTGCATCGGTTCAGTGGTTCAAAGATGGAAATTAGACAGTGGGAAAATTAAGAATAATTACAACCAGCTCTGTCTTCAAACAGACGCGACGATGGGTTCATGCGACTCGGCGCAAACACACATTTGGCAATCCGTTCCATTCATCCTCAAAGACAAAGCCTCCCAGCAGTGCCTCTATACTAAGGAGGTTGGTTCAACGTACCCGAATTTGGCGATCGTCTGCAGCCAATTTTTTCCACCGACACTGTTCGTCTACACGAGTAATGGTCATCTCGTTCGCTTCCAGGACTCGACCTGTTTAAATGTGGAGAGTGATGGAGTTGCTCGCCAGAAAGACTGCGACTCTTCCTTGACGCAGCGCTTCGTGCGCACGGCGACTGGGCAAATCCGCTCCCTGTCTTCCCCTCCAAAGTGCTTGACGGGTCGCGCAGATGGGACCTACCACTTTGAGGACTGTGATTCGACAGGCCAAAGCGCTCAGGTGTTCGAGTACGTTTTGGAATCCGCGGATATTCCCGTCGACCACTATCGAGTCGGCCGAGCAGTGTTTCTCATGTCAGAAAGGCATTTTTGCTGCCTACAAGATGTGACCTCCCTTGAGTTGTTTGGCATGAGTCGTGTTTTCAATCAGGTTGATCACCTGCCTTCGACGATGGTGTTTGACGGATACTGTCGAGAGCCTGATGTCCCAGCCAACACCTTTATCCAAAATTCGGCCGGGACGATCTTCAAACTGGTAGACACCAATATTGCTTGTGGAATGGCGACCGAGGATGTTTGGGAAATGTATTACCCTGCGACGTTTCTGGAGTACGATCGCCTTCCCAACTCCGTGACCGTGACCTCCATCTGCCCAGAACCCATCCTCGCAAAGGGTGTCTTTGCGTTGAGAGATAATGGCTGGGTCGTCGTTTCGGACGGCGAGGGCAAATACTGCCACGTCCAAGATCCGTTTGCTATGAGTGTGCTCGGCATCACGTCAATTTCAGCATCCATCGCGCACGCACCGTCTCCAATGGTGTACACTGGCAAATGTGTGGAACCAGCAATGACAGTCGGCGCATTCTATCAGATTAGCACTGGGACGGTTTTCCTCATCACAGCTCCAGGCGAAGCATGTGGATTCGCGACGGAGGACGTCTGGAAGATGTACCTCGCGTCATACACCAAAGTGGAGCGCCTCCACAACACCGTGGTTCAAACGAGCATTTGCCCGGAGCCCCTTCTTCCAAAAGGAAACTTTATTTTGGAAGACAGTGGCTGGGTCGTCGTTTCAGACGGTGAGGGCAAATACTGCCACGTCCAAGATCCGTTTGCTCTGAGTGTGCTCGGCATCACCTCAACTCAAGGATCCGTCCCGCGCGCGCCATCCCCAATGGTGTTCACTGGCAATTGTGTGGAACCAGGAATGACAGTCGGCGCATTCTATCAGATTAGCACTGGGACAATTTTCCTCATCACAGCTCCAGGCGAAGCATGTGGATTCGCGACGGAGGATGTCTGGAAGATGTACCTCGCAACATACACCAAAGTGGAGCGCCTCCACAACACCGTGGTTCAAACGAGTATTTGCCCGGAGCCCCTTCTTCCAAAAGGAAACTTTGGTTTGGAAGACAGTGGCTGGGTCGTCGTTTCAGACGGTGAGGGCAAATACTGCCACGTCCAAGATCCGTTTGCTCTGAGTGTGCTCGGCATCACCTCAACTCAAGGATCCGTCCCGCGCGCGCCATCCCCAATGGTGTTCACTGGCAGCTGCGTGGAGCCATCGCCACCGGTGGGATCATTTCTACGCATTCCTGCAGGAACAATTTACAGAATTACTGCTGAAAACCAGGCGTGCGGAATGCCGAGTGAGGCCGTCTGGGATATGTACTACTATCAGGGTTCGTATGTGGATGTGTCTCGCTTAACCAACCAGGTGGTCAATATCGGTGCATGCCCCATTCCAGTTCTCGCAAGCGGCTGGTGGCGTTTTAACAATAACGGTGCTATTGGCAGGAGCGATGGCAATGGTCACTTTTGCGTTCTCGCGAGCATGTCCGACTACAAAGCTCTTGGCTCACCGTGGTACAAGGGTATCGCCTATCAGCCACCCACCGTCCAAGTTACTGGAACGTGCTAAAATCCTCAACACGAAGTTTGCACTGAATGAGGAGTGAACTTCTTGTCGTCACTTGCTTTTACCAATTGCGTCATGAACTCTTCCCCACAGCTTGAAACAGGTATAGATGCCTGTCAAGTATAATGATCTACTCTTTAATTAATAAGAGGCGAAGCTTCTCCGAGATAAATATAAAGAAGCTGAAGCCGCCACGCTTTGTTCCAAAGCTCGAATTTACTTTCAAATAATTGCTCTAAATATTCTATAGTGATGAACAGTGAAGTTTCTTCTGTTTGTTCTCACTTGCCTTCTTCTTGACAGCCTAACGCTCTCTTCCGGTTATTGGTCCACTGATTTGAAGCCTTAAAATGGAAGGAGCAGCACACAGAAGATCATTTTAGCTTGTGTGTTTCCTGTAGATGGCCGTTCCTTTGTTTTGTATTGGATTCGAGAACGGATGGTTCAAGCGAAATACTTTGGGTTGCGGAGGTCGTCGAGTAACTTTGGACCCTTTGGCTCCCAGCCAAGACGCTTCCGCGTGATCTCTGTTGGAGCGGTGTACTCGCTGCTCACGAATGGAGTCAGCACCTTGAAGTGCTCCCCTGCCTCCTCCGGGGTGATAGATTTTACCGGCACATTCAGATTGGCTCCCACCACCTTGGCGATGTCCTTGAACGCAACTTCCTCGGCAACAGCGTGGATTCGCTGACCAGCTGGGCCCTTTGTCAGCGCCAGCACAAATGCATTGGCAGCGTCATCGCGGTGAACTGTGCCCCACCGGTTGCTGCCGTCGTCCACGTAAGGAGACACCTGGGCCTCCTTGGCAAACGCGTTGATGAACTTGAGGAACGCCTGGTCGCCGACGCCGTGCACAGACGGAGGCAAACGGACACTGGCGACGCGCACGTTCTCTTTCTCGCCGCGTTCGAGAAGCATGGGCTCTGTTGCGCCACGGATCCCCTTGAGACCGGTGGTCTCGGCCATAGACTCTTCGTCGCCAAGTCCGTAGAGTCCCATGGCGACCACCAAGGTCTTTCCAGAACCGGAGAGAGCATCGAGCATGGCACTGATGACGTTGCGATCAATCTTGCAGTTCTCGACATAGTTGCTGAAGTCGTGGTCGAATGCGGTGTGAATGACCGCGTCTGCGTCCTTGCATGCAGCCTTGATGACGTCCAAGTCCAGGAGACCTCCGCGCACAGCCTTCGCGCCGAGGCTCTCGACGCGAGCAGCGGACTTGTCTGAGCGCGCGAGACCAGTGACTTGATGTCCCTGCTCAACGAGTCTCTGGGTGACCTTGCTTCCAACCCATCCGCTGGCACCAGTGACGAAGACCTTCATCTTCTTGCTCTTGTTTTTGGAACTGGAGCCTGAGTTTCCCATATTTGTTTGTGCTACCAAGCGGTACCTGTCTTGGGTTCAGAGTTCAGGTTTCAAAGCAACGCTCTTTCTTTTTGTGTGTTTGACTGTCTATCGCCAAGTTTCGGGTCTGCAGCGACTGACTTTTGCGCCAGAGTACTCAACAGTCAGCACTTGCAAGTTCAACTCTTCTGTCCATGTCTTGCTCACTCCGCACAATATTCGAAGTATCGACAATGAGAAGGCAAATCCTTCTTTTCGCCGTGCGCTCACGTCAAGCACTGTCTCTGGTGATTCATAGACAAGATTGCTTAGCAGGCAATTTTCGTTTTTCCCGAGTGTGTACTTGTAATTGTGTGTAGNATTTGCTGAAGTCGTGGTCGAATGCAGTGTGAATGACTGCGTCTGCGTCCTTGCAGGCAGCCTTGATGACGTCCAGGTCCAGGAGACCTCCGCGCACAGCCTTCGCGCCGAGGCTCTCGACGCGAGCAGCGGACTTGTCTGAGCGCGCGAGACCAGTGACTTGATGTCCCTGCTCAACGAGTATCTGGGTGACCTTGCTTCCAACCCATCCGCTGGCACCAGTGACGAAGACCTTCATCTTCTTGCTCTTGTTTTTGGAACTGGAGCCTGAGTTTCCCATATTTGTTTGTGCTACCAAGCGGTACCTGTCTTGGGTTCAGAGTTCAGGTTTCAAAGCAACGCTCTTTCTTTTTGTGTGTTTGACTGTCTATCGCCAAGTTTCGGGTCTGCAGCGACTGACATTTGCGCCAGAGTACTCAACAGTCAGCACTTGCAAGTTCATCTCTTCTGTCCATGTCTTGCTCACTCCGCACAATATTCGAAGTACTCGACAATGAGAAGGCAAATCCTTCTTTTCGCCGTGCGCTCACGTCAAGCACACTGTCTCTGGTGATTCATAGACAAGATTGCCTAGCAGGCAATTTTCGTTTTTCCCGAGTGTGTACTCGTAGTTGTGTGTAATGCACTGTACCGGTACTTACTCAAACTTGATCAAGGTTTGTAGTACCAGTACTCACTGTCAGTACAAGGAGAAATTCCTGAAGAGCCGCACACGATGTCGGCGAGGGTGGATTTGCCCCCGAAATGCGGACTGATCGTGCTACTTGCTCAGGGACGGCCAGCAGTGGTGCCCGTTTCATGTCCGTCCGAGGCTTCCTGCGCCGCCGCGAATCGAGTGAGGCATGTATGCGCATGTCTGCCCCATGTCTTCTCATTCACCGATTGGAAAGGTGGGAACGAATTAATTATTTTGCCTATGCGATTGTTTGGAAGTCGCTGTCAATGGATGGTTTCTTGACTTTCAACGTTGTGAGCAATATCTTTCATCTGAGAAGGGGGTTTTGCTCTCATGCGAAAGCATTCAACACCTGCTCACTGAACTCGGTACCGGTACCGGTACCGGTAAATTGAACAGATGAACAGACCAAGATCGCGAATGAGAGAATGGTTCTCGAACAAGAGAAATGTTCCTCTTGACCACTGGCTTGTAATACCGGTACCGGTAGTACCAATAAGTGTGAAGTGTAGCCTCACCGCATGTCGAATTTGATCCATATGTGTAATCACTATTAATTGTACGGTAATCAAAACAAATCATTCCCTTCTGTGCACATTAGCGTCATCATTCTAATATCCATTAGATTCTTACTACAATGCTGCTGACGTCATGAGCTGCAACCGTGACCTAACCATACAGTCCAACCACTCTCCCTTCTAGTAGCTGGTACAGAGGTTCTACACTTTACCCTAGCCAGGGCCAATTGCTGCGGAGAAGCGTGGGAGTCTAGCGCTTCATAGCTGCTCGCATAAGAGTACAAGTACTTTCAGAGTTGGGAATGTTGCGAAAGACAAGCGAGACAGAAACAGAGAGACAGAAACACACGGGGACAGGGGGGCGTCCATTTTGCGGAACCGTTTCTCGGGGAGTGCGCGGGGTCCGCGCGTCCCGTATCAGAGGCACGCACATCGTCCGCGCATCCGCGAATTTGCAATAGCGGACCTGGCGCTGGCGCGCGGGCAAGAGAAAGTTGAGGCACGGCGGATAAGGGATGAAAAGTGCGAACAGATTTGACTGCTGCACGAATTTGAGGGCTTGAAGAGCGTAGAGAGATTGTGTGTGGGCGTGGCGTGCGTCTTTCGGAGTAGACTTTGTTTGGGGTGTCGTGCTTTTGGTGCTGCCAACTTGTCGGTTTGGGGCTCTGCGCTCGGCAGGTTGATTAAGCGTTGCTGTCGTTTGTTGTCTTTGTTGTTGTTGTTGTTGTGTGCAGTACACAGCAGCAGCAGCAGCGCGGCTAGGCCCGGAGCAGCGAGTGATGGACGCCCCGGTTGGAGCCGCGGTGTTGCAAGGTATCTTGTTTTGTTTGATGGTGTGCGCCTCTGTGTGGATATTGTTCCGACGGGACCCAGAATGCGCAAATAGGAAGGCCAGGAGGCAAGCGGCCACACGGGCCAGGTCGGCGGAGGAGAATCTCGTCGGAGAATGGTATGCAGGACGCTGGTACGAGATTGCCTCGATTCAAGGCTCACTGCTCCGGATGATTAGCTGGAGCACAAACAATTCGATTGACTTCACGCTCATGGCCGACGGGACCATGGACCTGGCTGCAAGTTGCTACAAGCAGAATTTCCTGTCCACACAGCGAACACGAGCATTCAACTCCGGCCGAGCGTACATATCAGGGCCCGACCGCCTGACATGGACAATGCGTGTATTTAACGGACTCATGACCGTCTCTTTTGAGGTTCGTGTGACGCACTGCGGTCGAGATCACAGGTGGATTATTCTCTGCCCCGTGCGCTCGGCTGACGAAGCCTCTCATGCATCATCCCCACGCAAGGGGCGGAAACAGACAGGGGTGTACATATGCTCCCGAGAACCCTACATGGAGCCAAACGACATGCGGGAAGCTTTGAAGGCTGTTAGGGGCCTTGGTTTTTCGCTGGATCGCCTGGTCGCCACGGTCCAGAGTGACCCCTACGAAGATGTGTACATGCTGCCCACTGTAAGACGGTATGGGGTGCTTGCTGTGCGAAACAGCACATTTCCAAAGCAGCAGCATCAGTCCACCGTACAGCGAGCACACTCAGTGGCGAGCGTTTCACAGAATCCGCGCCAAGCCATTCCGTCTCTGTCTACAAGTTGCGCGAATAGGAGTGTACACAGCGGGGCTTCCGACAGCGCGTCTGGATTTGGAGGCGATGCTCAGCAATCTTCTCTTGGCTACGAGAATCAGGCCCTCCCAGGTCGCCTGATGCTCTCGCCGTTCATATTTCGTGGTGATTTTCAACCCGATTACTGTGAGATGGTGCGCCAAAAGTTCTTTGAGGGCTGCGTTCGCGGCGATTTGGGTTTCATCTATGACTTTGTGCAGCGCGAGCCGTTGTGGGTAGACGCAAGGGACTCGTTGGCGCAGTGGAATTGTCTCCATTTTGCAGCCTACAATGGCCACATGCACCTTGTAAAGTATCTCTTGGGACAGGGCGCCAGTGTCAACGCACGCACTTTGCAGATGGAGTCACCGCTTGCGGTAGCTGTGGCTGGTCTTTGGCGTCATGTTGAAGAAAGGCTGGAATGGGAGAGGCTTGGACCAGGCGCCTTTTTCAGATTGGTTGGAAGCGGAGACGGGAGATATTCCCCACGGATTCATTCATTGTACTATTTTGGAAAGACAGTGGAGCAGCTTGTTACTGCAGGGTGCGCTGCTGGAGAGCTGGACGTTGCCGCCGAATCTGCTCTCGAAAGACTCAACAGGCTTATTGGTGCATCATCGCAAGTCAGCCACTGGATGTGCGAGAGCCCAACCAAGGCTGGAGACGATTTGGTTCGTGCCGAAGTAGTGGAGACATTGACGAGCGTCAGGCGGCACCTTCGCGCGGCCGGAGCCTTGGAGGTCTCCACACCGATCGTCCGGAATGTCAGCTTTCGCTACGCCATCTTGGGTCTGCTCACATTGGGCCGCTGGGTGCTTACACCTTTTAGAGCTCTGAAAAGATGGATCGCGTTGTCATTTGTCGTTGTCAAGATTGTCGCCGTCGTGTTCTTTTGGTGGTTTCTGATGCGCCCGCTCGGTTTTGTGGCCATCGCGTGTAGAAACCGCGTGGCGCGGAGTCGCTTTGGAGGCGTGTGCTTCCCTCGCTCAAGTTCACCACCGTCTTTTTTGGACTATAGGGCGCACTGCATCTTGAAATCAGTTTTGTGGATCAACAACCCTACAATCCACAAAATTGCTCAAATTTTGTCGAGTCGACCGGATTTGCTCGATCAGCATGTCACTAACAAATTGCAAGTTCTTCGTGAGAACGTGCCACCAATGTCTCGACACGAACTAGAGCTGGAACTGGAACATTCTTTTGGCAGAGACCGCTCGCACATATTTGAGGAATTTGATATGGTCCCCATTGCTTCTGGTACTATTGCACAGGTTCACCGTGCCAAACTCGTAAATGGCGGCTCCAAGGTTGCCGTCAAAGTGGTCCGGCACTCTATTCGCGGCGGCTTGCGGAAAGTTTTAAACATTGTGAATGTAATTCTCTCGAGTAGTCTCATTCGGAGCTCGGCCCTGCAGCAGCGAACTCGTCGAATTTATGCGCTGGTTTTGTGTCAGACGGATATGATGTTGGAGGCTGCAAGCATCATGGCCATGCAGCGCGCGAGTGAAACACACACTGGCGAATTGTATCGCATCCCTCGCTTTCCGCGAGTGTATTCGCTTGTTACTACACGAAATGTTCTGACGATGGAGCTCATTGAAAACCAGCTTCCTGCCGCGAGAGCTATGGAAGTCGGCATTCCTCCTGAAGTGCTTGCGATGAGACTCGGCCACTATTTTCTTCGTAGCGCGTTCGTGGATGGGATTTTTCACTGTGATTTGCACCCTGGAAACATCTTTTTGGATCCGAAAGAGAACGGTCGCATGACGCTTGTCGATTTTGGTTTAGTTGGCGAGCTCGAGGAGGAAGACCGGGTCAAGTTTACCACATTTTTTGTGGCAGCTCTTTCGGGTCAATTCGACATCGCTCTGGATGTGTATTGCGAGAGTTTTGTGGAGAATGGAGAAGAGGTGTTTTCTGAGCCCGGAGTCAAGGAGAGATTTTGCGCGGACATGATACCTTCGCTTGAAAAGAACTATTCGAACAACAAGAATTGGGATGTGAATGCGACCGTTCATGACTTGGACTCGATCATGCGAAAGTACAAGCTGCAGGGAACGAGCCTATGGGCAAGTGTTGAACTCGCTCTTGTTGCACTTGAGAGCACAAACACCACTTTGCGAGAGCACGCTGTCCGCGTGGATGGGAAACTTGACCGCGACGTTCGCGTCCTATTCGAGCAATTTGTGACTTCCAACTATCAAGCTCTTTTGCGCTCTATTTCCTCGTCGCCTCACTTTCCGCGCTTACGTGACAAGGTTCTGCAAAAGTATGGTTGGGGGGCAATTTTGCGATCTGGGTCTGGGGCGGCTTATTGACCGTGAAGTTCATAAAGTCTGCGTTTGCCACGTTCAGAGTAGCATGTAGTTCTGTTTGTTTGCTGGAATGCTCTGCGTTTGTTTATATCACCCTGCACACACCAGCCGGCAAGTTGCTGTTTCGTTTATTCACATTCAGTAGAACAAACGGTCTTTAGAACGTGGTAGGCTTTAGTACAACCCTCGCTTGCGGCGATGCAGTCTCTCTGCCGCTTTATATTTTTTTGTTTATGGAGAAACAACCCCTGAAAATATGAATAATATTTATCATCCAGAATTTTGAGATCAATGCATTCATCGAAGCGGTTAACAGTAAACATAAACAACGGGAACGTTTTAGGTGCCGGCATTCTAACTCCAGCTCAGAGTAAGTGCGTTGGCCACGTTGGGAAAGCAGTCACATCAATGTAGGACTTGCGAAACTAGTGCGTTTTTGCTTTCCCCTGAAATGACACAAAGGCATTTCTGGCTTTCTTGGGAATTTTTTGTGACTCTGGCAACAAGCCTTTTCCGCTGATCGATATCGGCGTATCGTCGCTTACGTCAGTGCCGATGTTCGTGAGCTTTTGTGAGCCATAAGTGAGTTTTTCTATTTCCCTGCGCTTCGCAAAGTAACCCCCTGCGACGAAGCTGACTTGGACCAAGAACAAGAAACTGATGTACCCGATAAACAAATAAAAGTCCATGGTGCTTCGAAGGTCCTCGTCTTGCACCATTTTGCCTCCGACCAAGGCAACAAGAGCAAGGAGAATCACAGTCGCAGTGAAGACTGCGAGGGTATAGATGTCAAGCAGCGTCAGATACGGCACCTGCGGAATGTACTGGGATACCAAGTACTGGAACGCAGTGGCGGCAAGCACCAGAGTAATCAGATAGTTGATACGATCCGACCTATTTTAACAAAGAAACACATTAGCGAAACCGGAAAAAAAGTGTGGGAATCCGCTGCGGCACTTCAAAGAGCATCGAGCAAACTTACAGATCTTCGACAGGGTCCAAAGAAAAAACCGCAATGGAAGTCATCGAAAGGAGAAAACAGAGAAATCCAATGCGCCACAGGTACCCTTCACTCTTGCGCTCCACTTGAAACCGGATAACGATCTGAGACCAGCGAAATGCATTCTCGTCCTTTCCTTCGTCTCCATCGGAAGAGCGTGAGGCGAACTCGACGACCACACGGCGACAGGAAAACTCCGGCACAGCAGAGAATTGGCGGTTGAGGATTAAAATGGAAGAATCCCCGAGCGTCGCGCCGTCGTCCGAGAGTGACCCTCGCCCCGGGACAAACATCGCCTTCTCAACCGTGTTGAAAGACATGTCCATGTAGACGGTGAGGTCTTGGCAGTCAAAGGGAAACTTGCGCAACTGAAGGGTTTGCATGCATGTCAGATACACAAGTTTCCGCACAAAATTAAAATTCTCGCCGTCAATGACCTCAATCTTGAATGGGTTTCCATTTTCCTGGGGCCGGGGCTCCACCACCTCCTCTTTGGCATTGGGGTACTCCCACAGCGGCACAAAATGAGGGACAAATTCCTTCGGGCTCTTTTTCCAACTGGCCACGTCTGCCGAGGTGGCGGGCCATACCATGTCAAACCCCATGGCCACTTTGAACGTGGACTCCACAGTGGACACATCTGCAATGTACCTGCAGTAGATCAGCCTCACCTCCACAGGCACCTCGGTCTTGCCCCAGTCGCGCACAAACCTCTCGTGCGGCGTGGACGTCGTCATCGACCCGTCGTCAACTTTTACGCTCAGTCTCGCCATTCTCTGCCTTTATTCGCGCACGTGTGTGGCCTCGCAACCCTTCCTGCAACGTCCGATCGATTTTACTGTTCTGGTAATGCCCCTTGTCATCTTCCATAGCGCATCATAGCGCAGGCAACAGCTTCTTTCTACTGAGTCTGCCATACTTGGCAGATAGACACTGGTAAGTTCGTGCACACACTTCTTCCACCCTTTCTCTCAACGCTTTGTGTCCCCTAGATCAACTTGGCTACTCTAGTCTAGATTGATTCGAAGAGGGATGTGCGATGGATCGCATTTTGCTGGTTTTGCAGCGCCAACGTGAATGAGCGAGTCCGGTGATTTTGCTGGGCCTATCTATGTACACTGTGGCATGCCGCCGCAAGCTCTCTGCGATGACTGCTCGAGAGGAGCTAGGATGTGTTGAATTTCAAGTTCTTGGCTTGTCGCAGCCTGACTCCACCAACTCAGTTCACAATGTTCACATCAAAATCAATATTCATAGTCAATGAGATTCACACACGCTTCACACACATGTCCATCGACCTAGTACTCGGACCTAGTACTCGAGTAGCAGCGTCATCTAAATAATACGTAACATCAGAACAGGTTATAAGTGAAGTTGTTCTATTTTGTTCTTCGAGTGCCGACTCACATTACCGGTACCGTTACTCACATCATGATGTAGATGATTTGATGAACATGTAAAACGATAACATTACTAACCTGGGGTGTCAGAGTCTTACGTACCGGTACCGGTAACTACTAGTTACTAATTTCGGTAAGCGAAAATTCGGCTCAGGTAATTCAGAGCAGTGAAGGGATGAAGGAGAGAAAGAGAATGCACTGATTGTGTTCACTGAAAGCACCATCCGAATCGATTATTCTCTTTCAGGTTTCAGATTGCTGGAACTGCCCTGGCGCTCGAGTATTCGAGTGGTACTCCGCACTTGATCGCTGCGAATACTTGAGCAAATCGCTTTCTTTTTGGTTTTTCCGATTAGAAAAACCTAAGTTGAAAGAATAACATTAGCGGCCTCTACCATTTGAGATTAGGACCAGGGTTCAGAGTACACCGCCTTACACTTTTTCAGAAGTCGCACAAACAAACGCATGCAAATGAACGAGATCCTGACAGTGAGTCGCTTGCCGCGGCAGTTGTGGTTTTGTACAGCTCAAGTCATTTGTATTGGCGCTTGAACCGAATCTTATATGTTGAGCTTTGTGCTAGTTGCTAGCGAAATTCAGAATTCAGAATTTGACAATTGACAATTCAGAACTGAATTCGACTGAATTCGACCGATGGATTCATCGAATTAGGGAATACACTAGCGGTGTTCCATCTGCATGCCACTCACAGTCAATCAAAAGACAGAAATGCAAGAGGTTGCGGAAATCAAAGCAAACCAGAAACTCATCCGGCAATCGGCAATCGGCAAACAACAACAACAGAACGAAACAAAAACGACAAAGTAGCAAAACATCAAGGAGAGCAATTGTAAGGTACTCATCAAGGGAGAAATGGGCAAGACCGTGCGTGCGAGCACTATATCCACTGGTCTCGTTGTGAGTCTGGTGACCGCGGGAGCCTCGCTCTATGCAACTCTAGCTTCCAACTGGGTCTGGGCACGAACTGTCAACTGGAACTGGACCACGACAACACAGACTACATTGGGAACGGGCCCATTCATTCTTTCGTCCTCCGCAAGTGCTGTGCAAGGCTGGATGCACTACTCTTGGGCAGAGTACTCGCTTTGGTACAATAGTGTATCAAACTCCGCGTGCAACAACACCATTCCGGTGAGCCTCGGTGGCTCTTCCACCGGCACAGCGTACAGCGCGTTTCAACAGTATGGATTCTGTACCAGCGGCGAATTCGTAGTGCCGACCGCTATCACGGTCATCCGAGCCTTCACCCTGCTCACGTTTAGCTTGGCAGTTCTGGCTTCGATCCTTGGTTGCCTGACGGCCTCTCGGGGCAAGCGTTTCGCCGTATTTGGCGCAGTAGTGTCGTTTCTTGCAGTGATATCCTCGGTGACAGCCTTTTCGCAAGCTGCACAATTCTCCTACTTTCAGGATCTTCGCGCTGGTTCTGCGGGTCTGCTCGTCGAGCTGAGTTCTGGCGAATTTGCAATCTTCAACAGTATCTACGGGATGTGGTGGGGACCAAGCTTTTACGCCATGATCGCCTGCTTCTTCCTGGAGCTCTACGCCACATCAGTTTTCCTCCTTGCAAGTCGCACCCCAAACTCCGACCCTGAAGACAGCCTCGACATTGAAACTGGCGACAATGTTGGTCAGCGCTATGTCCCACAAGTGCCAGCCTATGACCCGACCTCCGAGGTGCACAAAGTCGAAGTTTAACCGAAGGAGCAGCCAAATCGGAGAGAGTGCACTGAAATAGATTCACGTGAAAAAAATTGTCGTTTGATCATATAAGAAAAAAAAAAAAAAAAAGGATACTCACTGAATATGATGTTTTGAGCTTTCTCTTCACACGTCAAAATTGTTGCGAATTGGTCACGACTGAGAGTATTGCGGGCTTTTGCTACGCTACTGGCATCAAACCTGTGACTCGCTAGCTATTTACGCATCTCCATGGGGCACACCGCCTGGGGTCTGGGAGATAATTATTGCCAGAGAACCGTCCTCGCGCGTAGCCGAAAATTTTGCGCCGCGGGGAATCACAAAGATTGAACCTTTTGAAAGCTTGTAGGAGTTTGTGCTAGTTTCACCATCTACAGGCTGCACTTGCAAATCAGATTCGCCTTCGAGTTGCAGTATGATGGTCTCAACTTGCGGACTAGGCGCAGTCCGCCATTCCTGACCAGCCGTTGGCCCTTCGACTGTGATAGCAAACTCAGTGTCGGGATGGTCTCTTCCAAAGAGCGCCAAGGAAGTCCCAGGCTTTCGGAGCTCGTCAGCGTTGTTTTCCAGCCAATCCTTGAGACTGAAAGGGTCTGGAACAGAGATCGAGCTGTTCTCGGTCAGCATCGGATTCTCTGGTAAACTATCCTCCTTTGGCTCGCGGGTCTGAATCTCAGAAGAGTTTTTCCACTCGGTGATTACTGGAACAAGGTCTTTTCCGAGGTCTGAGCAGTAAAAATTCCTCTCCCACAATTTTGTTTCGCATGTAGAGAAGTCAGTGTAGAATCGAAGCGCATCGAATTCTTTCGAAGCCTCCTCGCCCCCGTTGCGCTCTCGCTCTATGACAAGTCCAAGTGAATCTTGTTCTGGGCGCTGTGGTGAGTGCGGAATTCGTGGTGGAAGCAAGAACACTTGGCCTTCGTTGATCTCTACGAGCTTGCGCTTTCCTTGTTGGATCTGACACAGACTCAACACTAGTCTCGTAAGCATAAATACTCAGCCTCAACTCGGACTTTTGACGTCAGCACACTTACCGTGGGAAGCTGCATGTTTCCTTTCAGCTGATAGAAAAACTCTGCTCCAGCTTGCAGGTGAAAGTCTTCGCGAGTGTTTGGCCCGCCGACAAACATGACCGACCTGCGAACAAGAGACGTCAGCGCCTTTCATCGACCATCCTTCTCGCAAAGCATCCCAGCGCCAACCCACCATCCCGTCCACTTACACCTGGTTCTTGTACATAAGCTTGTTGCATACAGGCGGGGCAAAACAAGCCTTGTTGGCGGAGTGCCACTCCTCAACAGCGACGGGGCTCTCCATCTTCGCCACTCTCTTTTGAGCAAGTCGTTCCTCCAACTCTCCCAACTCTCCCTCGCGGTGCGCACGCTTCTCAACGGTGATCTCAGGTGATCCAGGACCAGCGTCCCGAGTTCTACCATTTACCTAGCGTGGCCGCCACACGATTCTTAGTGGCGAAAGTAAATACATACCTCTGACTGCGCATGCCTGTGAATGTGTGAATGATGGTGGAGGTGAAACTCGTGCTTTTTTAATTAAAAAGATGGGAAATTAAAAAGTTAAGAAAAAGGGGGTAAACCTCAAAGAAAGCAAGGCAGCGAGATGTATGTCAGGTCAGAGCCATCAGTCTTTCGTGTGGGTTCCTAGAGCTAGGCGAATTGGTTGTAAAGGGTGTAGAGCATTGCGACGGAGGCAAACACAAGACACGCATAGCAGAGAGCCAAGTTGCTCATGAAGCTCGAGTACATTGTTGTTCGTAGTTCGGGCACCTTTTGGGTTGACTTGATCTGCATTAGAGGCGGAAGGAAGAATGCAATCACGAAACCGCTCATGCCCACGAAGAAGAGCATGAAGCTCACGTCGGCGAGGATCCCCGCGCATACAATCGAGATAACCATCGCTGCAATATAGAACACTGTTTTGCTCCCGCCTTGGTTTCCATCACCATAAACAGCCTGAAACCAACCGTTGCCCAATGTGATGATGTAGAGGGGAAAGGCTGCCCCGCATGTAACCGCGGGGTAAAGCCTTACATAGAACGACACGAAGTCTGCGAAAATCCCTGCCTTTAGCTTGCCTGCTGTATAGTCTTGCCAGTTGAGCGTGATGAGCTTGTTGACAGCCTTCGGGTCCACGGCGCTCCCATCTACGCCGAAGAAAATGGCACACGAAACGCCCAAAGCCAAGTATAAGACTGTTGTGGTAGAGATGACACTAATGAACACGGGGCGGACAATTTCCTTACGGCGCGGAATCTCTGCCAAAAGCGGGACTCCAGGATGGCATAACTGCGCAAATACAAAGGTGCCAAACACTCCACCAAAGTTGGCAGCATTAAAGTACTTGGTTGCGTCGTTCAACTTGGCTTCGTGCTCTGGCAAAGTGGCCATTACCGTGGTAAACATTGTGAAGAGGGCAGCAAGGCCTATGCAAGTAAGGCCGAGCTGGAGACTCTTCATTGAGTTGAGATCCAGACGCACCAAAAACGACATGATGACCGAAAAGCAGGCCAAATAGATCAAATAGTCCGTCCAACAAGTTCGAGGGGCGTTCCACAGAGGCCCGCTGACAGAAGAGAGATCACATTCGGTAGCGTTTGAAAAGATCGGAACCACCTTCGACAGCGATACAGAGAAAATGGAGGCATACATCCATGCAGAACACACCACATAGATTGTCAAAGAAACATCGTACACGCGCTGTACTCGTTGCCCGAGAAACATGCGGCAAATTTCGCTATACTCGACGATCCCGGCTGTGCCCCTGACGTGCTTTGCTCTTTCGTGAGACTCCAAGATCCAGGTCATGCTGAGCAGCCCGAACGCGCTGCAAATTACGAGTGTCACCGCGGACGCGAGAATCCCGCCATGCGCAATGGCGTACGGCACGCCGAGCACACCAGCCCCGAAAATGTAATTGATGGAGAACGCAAACAGGCTCGCAATCTGAAAACCGATCGACTCTTTCCCGCCCTGCGAGTCGCACGGCACCTGCCCGTTCAGCTCCTGTTCCAGCTCCTGGTCCTCCTGGCTCACCAGCACCATCCTGGTGGCGTCGTCTGACCCTTCATCGTCTGGCGCGACCAGGGGCTCGTAAAGGCGCCCGCCGCCATCTTCGTTCTCCATACTG
>BLSF01000130.1:0-44877 GCA_012862575.1 Parietichytrium sp. I65-24A | reverse complement strand
TTGCGCCAAATCGGTGCGCAGCTTTGGTCCGGTACAGTGCTCACCGATTTCACTGCGCAATTCGAGGGTGCGGCTCGGAGCACTTGTCGTCGTCGCAAATCATGAATTGAGCCTTCGACCATCGCAGCAAGAGCAGCAGTCACCAAACGCAACAGCAAGAACAACAACAAAGCAACACTTTGCACAACACATCACCCTCAACAAAATGGCATCCCACATCGAGTACCCAGCTCCAGCTATGGAGGAGCAGAACGTCAAGGTCCCATTCGAGACCACCGAGGCTCCAGTGCAGGTCAACGAGGAGGTCGCAGCTCCAGTGCAGACTGAGGAGGTTGAGACCGTCGAGAAGACCGAGACCCCAGTCGAGCAGGTCAACGAGACCGAGGAGGTCGAGCAGAACCAGGAGGATGACGACGAGGAGGATGAAGATGAGGATGAGGAATAAGCAATGACTAGTGACATAATCTGAATGAACGTTGAAATAGTGACCTTCAATTTGTTTTCTTTTAATTGATAATTGATTGAGATGAATGGATGAAAACGCATCGAGCTACACCACCTCGAACTTTGGTAGTACTTGGGTTCTGAGATGGTTTGGATTGGCCGAGACGGACAACAAGGCGTGTCTAAAAGCAGCACTGAGCTCTTGAAGACCTTGGAGGTAAAGCCGGCGCAGAGAATGATCTTTTCCACCCGCATGACTCTAACAAAATGCTCTCTTGCGTGCACGTGCTTGCGTGTTTTTTTAAATAAAATTGGGCCAGTATGCGTAAATTGCGAAGTTCGAAAAGGTGCAAAATTGTTTTCACGTCAGTATACTTTCAAGGGGTGTCAAATAAGTAAATAGTCAGGTAGAGCACAGTGCAATATCTACAGTCAGGTCGAAAGCGAAAATCCAGGAGCGCGTTTAAAAGAGACTTTTGTGTACCACCCTGTTGCAGGAGAGGCACCGAGTCTCGTGCCCTTTGCAGCAGTCGAGCACGAGGGGCAGCCAACACAAGGGCCAGAAGACGAAGATCAATAGGATGCACGCCAAAATGCCCATGATCCCAACGTGCTTTCTGTCAACGAGGATGGGTGTTCCGCACGGGCACGCCTTGAGGTGGTACATAGAATAGGCTCTGTCGGATTCTGCGTGCCTGTACAGCGTTCGTTTGTCGACAAAGTAGGCCTGCTGCACTCGAGCGTCCCGGAACTCGACCTCATCCGTCTGTCGCATGGAAATACGCTGCGGCCTCGCAATGTACTGTTGTTGCTGCTGCCCATGGGGATACACGCTTTGCGCCTGCGGCACTTCGTCCGATATCACGTAGTGCTGGGCGATCGGTTGCGACGACGTGCTGCTGTGGTAAATATACCTCTGCCCTTCCTTCACCGGTTGGGCTTCGTAAATAAGGCTCATCCTTGCGTGTTGCCTTTTGCTGGGAGCGACTCGCACTCGACGGCTGCCCCGTTACATTTAGTGTCTGCACACAATGTCTCCGTCGAAAACGAGGATGGATGTACCTCAAGTACCGGTACTGCTGGTACTGCTCTCACAGCGTGTAGGGTGCGGTGTAGGTGCTCGATTTGTAGTGTCGTACGTTGAACTGTTATTTGATGTTTCAGCACGTCGCAACTTGAGCTACGAATTCCGTAGCCCCTTGTTGTGAGCAGAACGCCAAACAAAAAACAAACAACCATGCGCTAAATGTCGCGCTACAGTACAGCGCTCTAAACCATTACGGGACCTGGCGCCCACGAGCTGAGGAAGCCTCCTATCCTAGCACAACCCTTGGTAGAACGTCCAATCAGAATCAGAATCAGAATTCCGGTTTACTGTTTGCACTGTTTTCTCTCTTCTATCTCTGTTCTCTGCGCCTATGGCTGTCTGGCGCCCAAATCTTTTTCTACTCACGTCAAAATAAGTTGAAGTTGTTGTTGTGGTTGTTCTTGTCAATGCCCTCCCGCGACTGCGAGGATGCGGAGCCCGACAATCCCTCCCCGTCTCCTCTCTCCTTTACTCCTTTACCAATTTTCAATCAAGAAAAATGAGCTCAATTGAAGCTGCTTGGTGTGCAGGGCCTCCGGCTTCTCGTGGCAAACGCGTCCAATAGGCAGACTAGCCAGAGAGGGAAGAAGTTTCGCTGGGACGTACTTTGTCCGTACCGCACTACTCCCGATCACTATTACAGAGGGCGGCAGCTGTAAGGACTCCTACGGGGGAAAGAGCTTCTCAAAAAGTTGCAACTCAGAAGGCTTAGCAGCGCCCAAATCTCTGCTACTGCTTCCCTGTTTCAGTTGACATGAATTGTCTCATTCCTTTTCATTCTGTTGTCCTTCCCCTCTCTCTCATCCCCCCTCTCCTCTTTCTCTTTCTCTTCTCTTTCTTCTCTTCTCTACACACAGCAAAAGTACGCTACACTCCTCACCGCTTTCGGTAGAGCTGCGCTATCGAGCCACTTGTAGTCCGGATTATTAGACACGCACCGCTAGCCAGGCACAGCTGGCTACCTTTGCACGTAAAG
Source organism: Parietichytrium sp. I65-24A (assembly GCA_012862575.1). Classification (NCBI taxonomy): domain Eukaryota; class Bigyra; order Thraustochytrida; family Thraustochytriidae; genus Parietichytrium; species Parietichytrium sp. I65-24A. The sequence goes on along the minus strand of BLSF01000130.1, from coordinate 42,370 downwards.
TACGCTACACTTCTTTCAGTCGCGAGTGCCAGCCGAATGAGTGCTTCCTGTCACTCACGTCACTCACGACCTGGGTTTCACATCCAATCAAGCGATGTGTTGACGATGGAAAAGGAAAGGCCGCAGTAACTGACAATAGCAGTCTATAGTGTTTTCACAATGGTCTCTGAGTTGCGAACTTTGCTGAACTCTGAACTACAGCTCTCTTTGAGTTGATGTTAGGGATGAATGAGTAGAGGGAGTATGCGCTGCGGTAGCGGGAAGGGTAGCAAACGGTAGCGGCCCTTGTCTTTCCCGCTCAGTACATCCTTGCCGAAACAGATTGATTGACCAGAAAGTGACCCAAGAAACGAGAATAAGCTTAATAAGAATGTCGGGCCAAGGGCCAAAGCCACAGATCTACGATGAACTCGCCACCTAGTTATTATTATCTTCACGAGCTTCTGCTGCGCTAATTTCACAGCCTCCTCATCCGTCGTGCAAAGTTTGATGGTGAAAAGAACAGTGAAAGACTGCAGAATGGAAGCACAAGAAGAGTGAAAAAGAAGCATGCCAAAAAGGTCCCACGAGGCCAGGGAGGGCGAGCAGTAGCCAGCCGAGATAGAACCTCATACCGTCACTGCGGGTACTCGAAACCGTATCAATCGGATGACACGAAAACGCAAGTGCGCAAGTGCGCGCACACCTCGCTAGACTCTTGGTCTAACCTAAAATATAAGATCGGCGCTTGCTGGTGTCATTGCTCCTAGCTCCAGTCTAACGTTGGCAAGTTCAGCGAAAGTCGTGATCTTTTCATTCTTTGACAAATGAGAGTGCAACACTTATTTGTAACACACGAGACTAGGCTTGACCGCGAGTTTCCAGCTAGAGAGTAACTAACAGCTTCGAATATCTGGAATGAAAAACGTTCCAAGACTTGGAGTACTTGGAGTGCGGGCATTATGGTCTTGTTAACTAACTTTTACGATGCTAAGTAAGCATGCACGAAGCAGGTGATAGATGATGGAGCCGAGGGTCGATCAAGTGTAAAAAGAAATGGAATCAAAAAAAAAGCAATGAATGCATTGGTGACCTACTTCGAAATATTGAGTGCATGGTAAGGATGCCAGTTCTACTCTACTCTCACCCCGTTCAAGTTTAGATGATTGCCCGAAAGAGGTTCTTTTGTAGGTGGTGGCACATTGTCGCCCTCACTAGTAGAGGCTCAAGCCATGGCACAGAGAGCGCAAAGAAGCAAAATGTGCTTTCCGTGAGCCTCGTGTTGACGTGTTGATTCATTCCTTCATTCTTCATGGACAAAATTCACAGACTTGCCAAAAAAAAATGACAATGAAAAAGAGTTGCGGCTCATAGTGCCAAAAATGCAGTTTCCGAAACGCCCTGCAGGCCCGAGCAAGTGATGGAAGCAGGCACATGCGCTACGACTGGTTGTGCGTGTGTTGGCCTTCTGTTGTGGGAGGGAGATCCATCAGAGCACAGTAATTGCGCGACACCTCTGCACTGCGTGGGAGGGAGCGAGCGCTGCAATTCAAGACTTTACTTACAGTGTCGAAAGTGGCGTCGCAAACTCGAAGCCAACCTATAAGCTTAGTGTCATTCATGTGAACACCGTACTACTGTAGAACATGCTCTCTTCTCTCTCGAGCAGTTTGCCAGCTCTACTTGCAACACAGCAGGCAATTGGCCTCCTTACACTGACGAGGTGGGGAAGTGAGAGCGACAAGTGTGAGTGACTGAGTCAGTGAGTGAATGAACACGTATATCTCAGAATTTTCACACTGGAGAGACCTCGAGCGATTCAAAGAAGACGCTAGGTTTCGTTTTGACACTCATGATGTGAGCGCATGCAAATGTAACCACCAGGCCTTGGCAACATCGATGGGCAACTTGAGGTAAGTTCAGCGAAGGTACGGAATGTGAGCTCTGGCTGCTACTCGCGCAGCTTCGAATGACCGAGGAACAGGAACCTCGAGAAAGCATTTCCATTGGCTGAGTCGTGTTTTCTTTGCTTTCTTCGATCTTTCTTTGTCCGAGCCGATCCGTCGCCTACAAGGTGTAGTACTCGATTCGACGTACGTCCGGGCGGTCCATCTGAAGGAGAAGAAGCTTCCTTTCAATTAGTTGAGATTCTTATTTTTATAATTTATAACCCCGTCATGTCCTCCAGCGAGTTCGGAGGCGATGATAGGCGAAATCGCTGTCCAAGCCATACTCGCTGTGATCACACAGTGCGAAAAAAAGCTACACGATACTCTGTACCTTTTAACTTGTTTCGGATTCTCTGAGCCAAGATGTCGCGCGACGAGGACAAGCGTGGTGTGTTCTCGATCAAGGCAGTCCATCTCTCACGTGGCACATGATCACAACCTTCGCTGAACCTGATGCGAAGACTCGAGACTTACTGAGTTCAGCACGAAAAGAAAGAAAGAACAAACGAAAACAAAAACAAAGAGGAGGGAGTTGGAGTGTGTGTCACAGATACCACTTTCTTGACGCAAGTTGTAGCAATTTCAGTTACCGCAGTATAACGTGCGCTTAGTGGAAGTGAACGTGATTCTTTTTCATTCATCTCAACTTGAAAGATTGATTTTGGAAAGTTCGCAGCTTGGGCCATCCTTCGTCTGGGATCTGTGACTCACAGTCAATAAAATGCTGCGGTCCAAAGATTTCAAGGGCGACACTTTTTGAAATAGTTTTTAAAAGTAGATCATTGCCATGATCGCGAGAGACCAGAGCCATCTTGCAGAGCTGGCCGGCCGACACAAGGGCTGAAATACTATATTGAAAGAACAAAAGCGCTTTCATTTCGAGGCGCTTTTCATCCATCGAGAAAATTTGTTCTCCAGCGCTGTTTTTCCAACAGTTTCTTCTCCAAGTTGTAGTGCAAGAGCTAAATAGACAATACTATCCAGCGATAGGAGTCTTACTTTACAATGAAGAGAGGATGTCGTAATGACTAAGATTATTTTAAACTGTAAGGATAGTTTTGTCCTTTCGTAAGGGACAAGATTTTTATAGCCGACGCTCGATGCTAACGGATTGAAAAACTCTTACACATTTGTTCGTTTTCTGCTTCTGCTTCTCGAGATTTCCAAAGTTTGTTCACCGAGTCAAAGTGCTCCCCAGTCGCCTTCGTGCTTGACAGTCAGCACCGGCACGATTGGACGTGCCTTTGGTTGGCCTTGGAGTTTATTGTTGATTCGCAACGGACGCAAGTTTCCCTCTCTAGCTACTAGACATGTGAGACACGTCAGACTCGGATGGGTCCAAACGAAGAAGAAGACCGCCTCGATTGGCGATGGAGCACAAAACAATTAAATGTCATTGAGCAGTTTTATGTTATATAAAAGTTGTGGAGCTGAGTACCGGTACCGGCACCGGCACTCGAAGACCCGTCACCGTGCAGTTCATTTCGAATTGGAGTAAAGCCGAAACCGGCCAGAAAAATCGTTCCGTTCCGATATCGCGATGTTTTTGCACAAAGCAATTGTCACTCCCTCCCGCAGCTGATCAGCAAAGTTTGATGGGGGGATTCCCCGAAGTGGTCGATTTGTGCATGTGAGCCATTCCGAGTGCCGCTGCGGGCCAGTGCGCTATTGGTGTACAGCGCAAGCAACATGCGCAAGTCGTTCCGTTGTCAGGACTTTCCAGTTCCTCCCGTCCGTCTGAATCTGCTGGCGCTCGATCCATTGTGGACGTTGTTGGCCATGCAAAAACGTCCAGTTCTATTTTGTTTCTCTCGGTGGAACCAACGATAAGCCATACATCGTTCACCGTTGCTGAACTTACGGCAAAGCTAAAAACTGAAAGGGAAAAACTGGTGTTGCGCCTTTGCGCCTGCGTGGGTCCAAAATGTGGAACGCGTGCTCCAGCGGCGAACCGTCCATCGCTGAACGACATGGCTGCGCTGCCGGCAAACGCCGGTGATTCCGCAGTTGGGCTCGTAGCTTCTTGCGAGCCAGAGATTGTTGCGGAGAAGCTGAAGGTTAGGTGAGAGATAGGCTATTTATATTTACCCCAGCAAAGGAAGCCAAGTGATCAAGTGTGACGCAGCGTGGCAACTTCGTAACCTCTCGCCCCCAGAACTGCTTCCACAAGCAGGCGATGAGTGAGAACCCCCGCAAATTGAATCTCGCAAACCAGCCGGACAAGCTGTTTGGTGGTACAAAACATTACAATACCATACAATACCCCATCTAATTTGATCTTCGTAAGAATGCTACGGAAAACTCGAGTAAAAAATTTGACCGAAAATAAAAGGCAGCATCTTTGAATTCATTGAACTTCAGCTGCAAAGTTTGAAAGATCTCGGCCTTATCATCGTCTGGGTTGACGTTTGTCATCAATTGTAGCACCTTGCGAGCGTCCTCACTCTTTCACCTCTGAAACAGTGAGACGACGAGCGCATCAAGCTTGGTTTTTTGCTGTTCGAGCTTGTTTGACTTCTTCGCTCGCTCGCTCGCCTTCTTTCTCTTCCGTCCTCTTCCGACGATTCTCTTCGGCTGCCCTGAAGTGAGCCATCATTTCTGGCGACGTCATGCACAGACTCTGAGCTTGCATGTGGCAGTTTGGTCGTTTCGGCGTGGCTTCCGCTGCTTGTGGGCCCGCCCTTCGTCAGTCTTCGTTTCAGCCATGGAGATTTGGTCAAGCAATGGCTGCAGATTGTATCCTGGTACGTCGACGAGATCAACCGATGATACCAACCGTTGATATTGGTTCTTGGGGTGCCAAAATGCCTCCAAACTCATCACGAGTTGCGTTCTTGATGTCATCTAGCAGTCTCATTGCGACAGCAATCCGCTGCTTTTTGCGCGCCTCTTCCTCCTTATGAGCCCTGTCACACTGCACAATCTCCCGCGACTCTGCAGCCATTGACCGCAACTGCCCATTCTCCTGCTTGTGCATGTTCCACAATAATGTAGGCTTCTCAAGGAGGTCAACTATTTTTCTGTGTCCACTCGATCTTAGAGCGGAAAGCATCTCCTTCTCTAAGCGGAGGGTTTCCCTCAAAACCTCCTCATCCAGCTCATTCTTCATCACTCGTGCGCGCTTTCTCACAATCTCCGTAAAAGACGTGTTCTCCCTTTCATGCACGGCTTCAATGGCCGTGAGATACTCGTTGATGGATCTGACAGCTTTGGGTCCTTTCTCATGAGCAAACGCCATGGGATCTGCAACGAACGAGGACCATTCGTCCAAAGCTTTCTGACGCTCCACGCTCTCTTGCCTCTGTTGGGCGGAATTTAGGTTCTTTCTGCATCTGGAGCCATTACGGCTGGTCGTCCTCGAGGGTTTATACCTTTATCTAGCCATCGGCGCAGAGTTCGTCCATTCACGTTCACCTTCAAATATTCGGAGAAGAAATGGGCAACAGCGTCAACAGAATCAAAGCAATTTCTCATTCAAATTGAAGCTTCTCTAGCTCGTCTTGCGCCATTGCTCGGCGCTCAAGCATACTGGCATACTGCTTTTCCAATGACTCCGTGAACGTGTCTCGTCCGTCTTGCCAACCCCCCACTCCTCTGTATTTGATGCTCATAGAGACTCGCTTCCTCTCCAAATCCTTCTGCCTCCTTTTTTTTTCGCCAGAGTTGCCGTGGCCTTTGCCTCTTTGTAGCGTCTGGCGTCCTTCGCAAGTTTCACTGCCAGATTTTGCAGAGCCTCGTTTGGGCGCCGTAAACCACCTTGAGGGTCAGCTTCTGAGCAAGAGTAAGCATAGACCTGAATAAAATTGGTAACCGGCATGCGCCGAAACACGGATCCATCCCTGTAGAGCACCACCCGGCCGGCAAGGACTCAATCAATGGTAATCAGTTGACCTTGGTCTGCGTCCTCGCTTTTCCACTCGAAACTTGTGCCAGATAAGTTTTCCAGTGCCGTGAAGAGCTTTTTTGCAAACACCATCCCACTATGGCAGGGGCTTCAGCTGCTCGCTGTCGTTCGCCTCCGCTGTGAAAACACGGTAATACCCTCTGCGCTAGACCCCATTTGTGATGAATTTGATCCTTCCGCGAATACGCACCAAGCACTTGCGCGCGCCCGGCCAGCTTCATTTGCGACGACTTCGCCTCCCGAATTTCTCGGCGTTCATGCCTAGTCAAATTAGATGGGGGTATGGTACCGGCACCGGTACACATCTTCATCCCAGTCAGGGCCCTTCGAGGAAAGAGTTTCGGGTTCCGAGCCGGAACGCAGGGAGCAAGCCACGAAGTGCAGCGTAAACAAACCCTATCGGAAGGTGGGGTTCGCAGGGAGGGCTAAACATCTCTACGATGAGTTGAAGTTTGTTTGTAGAGCACCGGCACGTTTTTCGAAAACCAGCCGAAGAGTTCAATCCTCGCGAACACCTCACGAAATGACGTTTTAATGGCTACAACGGAGCCATCCATGAGTTCTCGTACCCGCGAGACTTTTGGGCGGGCGGATTGTCAACCATGCCCATGGTGCGCAATGGCATTTTAACAAATCCCAAACAAAGTGTTCCTTTGTAAGTCAGAGTGCTGTACCAACTCACCGTCCGTACAACAGGAGCGACCAGGCATGTCTCGACAATGGCTCGAAGCACACAGTTCTTCTCTGCTACGTTCTGGAAGAGCGAATTCGAAGTAGTCTGGAAGAATTAATTCGAAGCAGGTGCCGCTGCGTGTTCTGCTCATCTACAGTACCGAGTACCGGAGTAAGCAGGACAGCAAATGATTTGGAGAGCAGGATTGCTTGGTTTGCCCATTGCTCGAAACTTTCTGCTGCGCCGCAACTCATAACGCTTTTGTATCTCAAGACTCTCGGCGAGGTTTCTTCATCTCATCGACTTTGCTGTTCTGAAATCGACACAGCTTTGAACTCACAGTCAAGAAGCTGAGCTTGACACTTCCACATCGAGCTCAAGTAATCGCCATCAAGTCAATCCACTCGCCCGAAAGCTTACTAGTACAACACTCAACATGACATGTTCTCCGATGGGTCGCGCTGACCTAGCGATAGGATCGGCGGCCGACATTTCGCTCCATTCTGCGCTGGTAATGCACTTACAGCGCACCTTATGAGGAAGGGAAGTGCTCAGAGCAGATATTGCCATTGCAGCTGCTCTCCCGGCATGCCTGCGATGCACACTCACACCCTGGAACGCAGACGAATTATGCTTGCAATGCTTGCTACTTTACCAGCCAGTATCCGTGAGAGCGTGGCACCATGTGGCACCTCACGCTGGCCATGTGTGTGCCCGTGAGCACAAAAGGGACTAGTTTGAAATGGAGGGATGCATGGTCGATCATCATCTGAACTGATCCGTCCGTCATCATCTTTGAATGGACAATCGCGTGGCGTGACGGGTGGATACTGTACACAGTGAAAACCATCGAGTCACTTGCACCGCTGCATTTCCTCACAGTCAGTGTTTGGTCTCTTGTCGCTGATCCCAATGCCCAAGTATCCCCCAGTGCCGCCACTGACTGCGGATACATCGAGCGTCTTGGCTTATGTGGCGACATAGTTCGCGTAGTGCAGTGCTGGTCAACCCGGCAAGAGGATTTTTCGAGGGAGGGGAATCGTGAAGACAAGCCCCCTCCACAAGGGTTCGACTGCACGAGAAAAGGAGATGAGCAGACCCCAAACTCAAGCGTACATCCGGACGAAGTCAATCTGTAAGCTTAAAACCAGAACCTTTGAGAAAAATGGCATCCCACATTCAGTACCCATCCCAGGCCACCGAGAGCGAGAACGTGAAGGTCCCGCTCGAGGTCGAAGAGGTTGCCCCTGCGAATGACGACGAGGAGTTGGAGGAGTGCGGAAATGACTCTTGCTGCAAGCCAGCCCAGGCAGTAGTGTCCGACGACAACGACGAGGTTGAGGAACAGGACCAGGAGGAAGACGACGAGGAGGAGGAAGAGCAGCAAGAACTCGAGCAGTACGGTGAGGTCGAAGAGGACGACGACAACGACTTCGACGACGAAGACGACGAGTAAACCAGAAAACCCTGACCTATATAACCAACATTAAATTGACTCTCTTTACATCCACTTCCCCATATCCGAAAACCTAGATTTCGCTCCCGGCCATGTCTCCACCGCTGCGAACACGCCTTGATCAAGTCTTACGTGTCAATCATCATGGCGCCACATTTCGACATCAACTCTTTAGAGGCAAAAGAATACTCATCGAGCTGTGTCTGACCTGTGCTCTGTTTCTCAGCTTCGTTTCTCATCCAGGGCCCCATCTCAACACTCTGGCGCTCCAATTTGCTCAAAGATACTTCGATGCTTTGCTCAGACAGGCTGGTTCCATTTCTCCATAACTCTTACGTCTGGGCTGCTAATGTCGCTCTTTAATTATCGGTCGCAGGTGAATACCTATTCTTATTAGATTCTTAAGAGGGGTAACTCGGAATGGTAGAGCGAAACGGTCATTTCTTGTGACCTACATGATGTAACCTGCGAAAGGCAATTCGCAGCAGAGGACGAAGGCGTTGACAGGCGTCCTCGCAAGACGGAGCAGGGAAATTGAGGCAGAAAGGCCGGGTATACCGCGACCATGGCGGGCGCATCTGCTGGCGCGAAAAGCTTGCTGTTCCGGTTTATGGCGCTCTTCGTTCAGATCTGTTTGACTTTGGTTTTATACGATCAAAAGGTGAGTCGAGGAGTGTGGGTTGCTCGGGGGTCGAGGGCTGCTTGAACGTTGCGCGAAGCGGGATCGAAAGATCGGAGAAGACTTACCTCTACATTGTCTTTGATGTCGTTTGCCAAATGTCCAGTATTACAATCTCGCGTCGTCCCTGCGGTCGCAGCAAATTGAAGATGACGCGGCTTTGCGAGAAGCTTACTTCAATATCGATTTTGACTATTCGTGGCTGATTGCCTCTTCAATGACCTGCAACTTTGCCGAGGTCCTCACAATGACATTGGGGAATCCTTCTGCGCGCTCTACATTTAATCTGTTGCTCGGAACATTGCATGTGATCGGAAGTGTGATTACATTTTACATGTTATCTCAGGCTTGGCCAATTCAAGCGTTTGGCGCAGTATTCGCCATCTGCAGCGCGTTTCCTCTGGTTTCTTCGTCACTCTACGCGCTCGACCTTGTGGTGCTCAAGTCTAGTGTCTTGCGTCGCATCGATATCCGAATCTAGCTTCACATCTTCGGAAGCCCGGTTATTCACATTCACCGGCAAAACACAGAGCCTCCCTTCATATTTACAGCTGTACCATACATGTTCATGAAAATACACCTTGATATACTCTCTATCCTCGCATCACGGAAGTTCTCATAAAGAGGAAATGCATGCCCGAAAATGGGTCGATTGCAGAACAACCTTGCGCTAGTGAGTCCTCTGGGCTGAAACTATTATAGAATGACACTTGGCTGGCTGCAGAATAGTGGGAAGAGATGGGGCGTTTAAAGCCTCCGTGCAATTCGTTTGAAATTGAACTTGTTATTTCAACTTGCAAACCATAGCGATCCACCACGACCTCAATTCTGAATTCTGAATGTTGAGAGAGATCGCTGATTCTGTGCACGTATCGGTTAAACACTTCGCCATGGCCCTTATCAACCAACATATAAAAGCATGGCTTCTGCCTTGGCAACTACACCTGCGAGCATTAACCCGACCCGACCTACCAACTCAAAAATAAATGCTCCGACCGCTCCGGCGACTCGCGGAACGACTGAACAACGTACGCATTCACTTAAGCGCCCCCCAAAAAACCTTACCCGCGCTGTCACAGCGACCTTAAAAAACCTTAAACCAGTGGTAATGGACTCGACTGCAGTGACTATTAAAAGCTACTGGTAAATAAATAGATAGTATTCCACGTATTCCACGTGGTCGAACACAAAGGACAAAGATGGACAAAGAGAGAGACTTTAGACTTTGGCGAGTCAGTGAGACACACTCTGACAGCAAACCAAGAAACAAACAAACATACATACAAAACAAACAGTCAGAAGAGAAGAGAGAGGTGCTCGCTCCATTGCGCGATTGGATTCGCGGTGTCCAAGTTACACACATCGGATCTCCCCGCCGTGTAGTTTGAGCAGAAGGGCATGCTGGGGGATATGGAGGCGTTGTTCGAGTCGGAGATCTCGAGCTTGCTGGCGGAGGTGAGAACGCAGCTTGAGGAGGACCAGGATGCCGACCAGGTAGAAGCTACGTTTGGTAAAGCGCAGCAAGCAATTAAAGAGCTAGAAGCAGAAGCACGCACGAAAGAGGCGGCAACGAGAAAGGCGCTTCAAGCCAAAGTGAAGCAGTACAAAGATGACGTCAAGGTGAGTTGCCTTGTGCACGTTGGAAGGTTTGTTGGCTGTACTGGATGACGCTGATTTGACGATTCGACGTTCTATGCGTGATGCAGCTGTTACGGCAAACTTTTAGATCCAAACAGGAGGAGAGTGACAGGAACAATCTCCTGAGCCGAGGCGGATTTGACATGGAAGCACAGGAGCAGCGCGATCGACTCATGGCGGTCAACAACAAGATGCAGGAAGGCACCTCAAGCCTCGAGCGTTCCCGCCGAACGATGATGGAAATCGAGGAAACTGCTGGTAAGTTTGTACCCATCTTCCATTGTGGTATCGGGCAAGAAGATTGACACAAACAACATTTTTGATCTTGTAGCGGGCGTGTCCGAACAGCTCTCGCAGAACCGTGCAACGATCATGAGCACAAAGCGCAAACTAGATGAAACCAACTCCTTAAGCGGCCGCGCTACGCAGCTCCTTCGCAATCTTGAGCGCAATGAGCAGTTCAAAAAGCTATTCGCCTATGGCGCCATGGGCATCGTCGGCTTCGTCCTCCTCTTTCTCCTCTACGCCATGTTTTTTGGCCTGTAAAGGCGACCATCGCTTCGCCGCCGCGCTTGCCTCCGTACCTTAGCTGTCATTGACTTTTTTCCTTGGCCGATCCCGACGAACCAAAATCCTAAACATTTCCGAACCATCCCCCGCATCCTTCCACACCAGTGCTCTCTACAGAGAGTTCGAGATGTCCTGGCACTTTCGTACCTCCAGCGGTAGCAATGTGCACTGGTGGGGCGGACCTACCTACTACAGTATCTGAAGCTCTATGAACTAATATCTTGTTGGTTGATGTTGATGTTTTCCCTGTGCTACTTACATCTACTTACTGTGCTTTCATGACTTTGATGACTTTGGTGTCTTTGGTGTCTTTGGTGTCTTTGGTGTGTTGCCGAAACACAGCTCTTCTGTGGTTGTGCCGAGGTCTCTTTGCGCAAGCTTTCAAGCTGTGCGTGTCTTCGACTCTCCTTCGACTCTCGAAAGCGAGGGGAAACGCCGGAGAGCTCGACCGTTCGTTTCTCGTTTCTTAGAAACGACAAAGTAAGTCGCGCGTGCGTGGGTGGTGGTGGGTTGCACGGCTGCAGTCGGAGAAGACAAGATGCCGGGGGTGCCAGTGGAAAAACTTCTGGCGTTGCAAAGGCAGACGACGCAAGTGCGGAATATTTGCATTTTGGCGCACGTGGACCATGGGAAAACGACGCTCAGTGACTGCTTGGTGAGCTCGAATGGAATCATTTCAGAACGGCTTGCTGGCACGGTGAGGTACATGGATAGCAGGGAGGACGAGCAAGAACGTGGCATCACAATGAAGTCGAGCGCGATCTCGCTGCTCTTCGACCACCCTAGGCTGAACAAAGAGTACCTCGTCAACCTGATCGATTCGCCTGGACACGTCGACTTTTCGTCAGATGTTTCCACGGCGGTGAGGCTCTGTGACGGAGCGCTCGTGGTGGTCGATGTCATTGAGGGCGTCGCTATTCAGACCCACGCCGTGCTCCGCCAGGCTTGGGAAGAGAGGTTGCAGCCTTGTCTTGTGCTTAACAAAGTGGACCGTCTCATCACCGAGCTCAAGCTGGACCCCATTGAGGCATACGAGCATTTGAGTAAAATCATCGAGCATGTCAACGCTATCCTTCACGGATTCTTCAGTGCGTCGGTAATGGAGCGGTCCGCCGCCGAGAACGAAGAAGACGGCTCTGGCGTGTCGGGGGCCGGAGTTACTGGAGAAGACTGGATGCTTGAATACGATGACGAGGAGGAGCGGGCTCTCAGCTTTAGCCCGGAGAGAGGCAATGTGGTGTTTGCTAGTGCTGTGGATAGCTGGGCGTTTCGAGTGATAGATTTTGTACCTATGGTCTCAGAAATAGTAGGCTTGCCGCCACGCAAGGTCCTCAAGTCTCTGTGGGGAAACTTCTTCTACAATGCGAAAACCAAAAAGATTGTAGAATCCAAACAGATCGAAACGAGCGTCACGACAGGTCAGTCTTCGCGATCCCGGCCGCCAATGTTTGCAACGTTCATCTTGAGCAGTATCTGGCAGGTGTACGGCGCGACTATCCTCGAATCAAAGCCGAAGAAGCTGGAGAAAATCATTTCCACCCTCGGCCTGGACGACAAAGTTAATAAACGTGACGTCTCTAAGGGCGGAAAGCTAGCGCTGCGAGCTGTGATGCACGCATGGCTTCCTGTAACCCGGGCCGTCCTATCCATGGTGGTGAAATGTGTTCCAAACCCGGGCACCGCGCAAGCTCGAAGGGTGGAGATCCTGTGGCCCTGTGATCAAACCGCTGGAAATCTCGAAATTGAGGATCAACTCGCTAAGACGCGCAAGAGTATCGCCGATTGCGATGCGAGCGGGCCGCTTGTTGCTTTCGTCACGAAAATCTTTGCGGTGGAAAGAAAGCTTCTCTCTGCGCCAGCTATCTCCAAGCTGGAGGCCTTGCACCAAGAAAGCCTGAAGCGTGACTCAATAGAGGGGGAGGGCGCAAACAAGTCGGAGGAAGTACAGAGCGGCGCCGGCGAGGAGAACAAGCCACAAGCGGAATTCTTTTTAGCTTTTGCAAGAGTGTTCAGCGGGACAGCCAGAGAAGGGCAGCCCGTTCACGTCCTTGGACCCAAGTACATCCCCGGAAACAAAGAGAAGGAGCGGCACTCCTCACTCATCAGCTCAGGAATAGTTCCAATGCTCATGATGAATACTGATCTTGTCGCCCTTTCTTCTGTTCCTGCTGGAAACATAGTGGCACTCGCTGGCCTCGACCGTGATGTTCTCAAGACAGCGACAGTCACGGACAGCAAAATTGCTTATTCTTTGAGCAAGATGCCATCTCAAAGCGCGCCAATTCTCCGTGTATCCTTGGAGCCAGAGAACCCACTTGAGTGGCCACAGCTAGCGCAAGGGCTGCGCCTTTTGAACAGGGCTGATGCTGTCGCAGAGGTTCGTGTGCAGCCCAATGGAGAGCATGTACTTGGTGCGATTGGAGAGCTTCATTTGGAACGCTGTGTCAAAGATCTCAAAGACCGGTTTGCAAAGATTGAAATCAAGGTTTCAAAGCCCATCGCTATCTTCAGGGAGACGATTGTTCCCTACTCCCCTGAGGAGACCCCACTTCCGCCTCCGACTCCAAAGCTTGACGTTTTGCAACTATTTGACGCAGCGCAAGAGCTTACGGACGCTGCTAATGTTGTTGCAAGAGTGGAGAAACAGCCTGATGGAGATGGAGAAAACGATGCCCATGAGGTGAAGAAACCTTCGATTGCATTGGGCAAAAAGGTCTTTCCAGGAGGTACAGTCGTTGCTTGCACTGCAGATCATTCCATAGGAGTCGTTGTGCGTTCAATTCCACTACCGGAGGTCATCACCAGAGCCATTGAGCGTCTGCGCCCTCAGCTCGTAAGGTTAGCTGATGCAAGCGAAGATGCCATGCACGCCGAAGACAACGATGAAGATGGTGGTATCGAGGAGGAGGCGCAAAAGACGATGCAGGTCCTCGCGCGAAGGTCTTCTTCGCGACGCGAATCCAAGTCGAATCGTAGAAGTCCGTCAAACTCAATTGATGTCACAAAAGTAGACAGCGACAAGCACATCTCGGCGGGCGATGGAATCGAATCCATCGAGGATGTCAGAGCTCGCGTTAAAAAAGAGTTGCGGGAGGCATTCATGGAAGCCGGGGATGAGTGGGGTGAAGAAATGTTTGCTCGACTTCTCACTCTTGGTCCCCGTGGCGTGGGATGCAACGTGCTGATTAACAAGAGTAATCGAAAGGCACTCTCACGAGCAGTACCAACCTCAATCTTAACTGGCTCTGACGCCATCATTGAAGAAGATGACGACGACAACGATTTGACAGATTCTGCAGGTGCATCACCTCAGCTTTGGGAAGAGGTTGTCACTGGAATTTTGGCGGGCTTCCAGCTTGCGTGTCGTGCCGGCCCAATTTGCGAAGAACCACTGTGGGGGGTATGTGTACTCATTGAAGACGTTTTAATGCACCTTCCGGACCAGCAGTCAGTCGCTGCAATGAGACAGAAGAAACAGGCCACGGTTGCCGGGCAGGTGATGTCCAACGTCCGAGAATCAATTCGAAGATCAATAGACATCCACCACCTTCACCACGAGCACGGCGTTCAAACTGGCAGCCAAGTGCGACTAGTAGAGGGTATCTTGAGCTGCTTGCTGCAGTGCCACGTAGAATCCCATCAAGGTGACCAGCTCGGGAAAATGTACAGTGTTCTCTCCAAGCGACGCGCCAAGATCATCAGCGAAGACATGTGGGAAGGTACCTCAATCTTCACCGTCGAGGCTGAAATCCCAGTCGTTGAGAGCTTCAACCTGGGTTATGACTTGCGCAGGCAAACTTCTGGTGCTGCATCAACTCCACAGCTTGTCTTTAGCCATTGGAGCGTGATCGAAGAGAATCCCTTCTTCAGAGCGACGACCGAGGATGAGCTGGAGGAGTTTGGCGAGACTGGATACGAAGAGAGCTATTTAGCCCACAACTTGGCTCACAAGTACTTGCAAGAGATAAGAAAGAGAAAGGGTTTATCTACCTCCGAGAAGGTCGTCGTAGCTGCTGAAAAACAGCGCAACCTCGGGAAGAAGAAGTAATCATGCAAGTCGAGCGGCCCGCAGTAAACAATATTTGATGACATAAGTTTGGTTCATAAACTGTTATTACTCGACAATCAAGCTCCGACGCAAGCGTGTTTTTTTTTTGCTGGTTTGCAACACGTACTAGAGCCGCGCTCACACGTGCATCGCACGTTTAAATATGCTAGAGTACATTTGAACTTTCGAATTCATTTTGTCCACCCTGTGACCTACAAGAAGGTCGGATCCCAACGAGACTGGCCGTTCAGATTTGTGCAAATGCCCACGATTTGACAAAATCTCTTCGGCAGCAAACGAAATTGTGTCGCCCCAGCCACCATATTGTTGAACTGGCTTCGTTTGAAAGGACGTACTTGCTCGTGACTTGGGGCGACGGCCTCTGCTTGATTTGCGAGATTCAGGTTTTACTTTTCCATCAAACTGTCTAGCTTGAGAGACGAACTGAAGGCTCTCGTTTTTACGGCGCTGGATGGCTAAAAGGGCTTCGCTCTGTGAGAGGCCCAGCACCCGTTGCTCGGCCTTTGTAGGAGACAAAACTCTGGTTTGGTGTGATTGCATTGAACTTGCCTCCGTTGCTGTCCATGGTCGAGAATCCCGCCCCTGGATGGAACCAGAGCTTGATGATACGTTTGAAGAGGTGGCTGCTCGTCGGCTAGGAACGGAGGAATTTGCGCGAGGAATGCTCTCAGCCACGTCCATGTCACTGGGTTCAAGCGCGCGACGTAAAGAGGGATAGCGTTGCATCGACACGTCAATCTGCTCTTCAAATATTTCATTCGAGCTCTGAAGGTACTGTGCGACCTCGATACCGGAAACCAGCTTGTAGTCTTCAAGTAACCTCATTATCATATCCGCCTTCTCCATGCGCTCCTTCGCAATCTGTAAAATTTTGTGTTTGACAACAACTGGGTCTGCGAAAACCTCGTACACGGATCTTTCCTCCTTGAAATTGTCGGTCTGTATTTTCTCGAAGATAGTCAAGAGATGTTCAAGACGCTTCAATCGAACAGAGTGATTAGATTTGCTCTGACCAACCCAGTCAAGTTTTTCCCGTGCAAGGCCAGAAAATTTTGACCCATATTTGTGGAATTTAGTCATATACTCGACTTTGATTTGTTCGTCCTCGTTGTCATCAAGAACCGACCGCCATTTCGGCTTTAGCTCGTTGCTATATTGCCTCGCTTTACTTCCCCCAGTGCTCCGCTTTGTTGACCTCCGAGCCTGCCCACTTGGACGGGAGGTCCGATCGAAGGGGTACTTGACCTCATCAAGGACTTGGTACGAGATGTTCTTGGCTCGACCTTTCTTCAATTGCTCATTCTCCTGCAGCTTTTCAAGCTCCAGAAAGTGATCCTTGTGCTCACTGAGGACCGAGCGAGGGATGAGCTTGTCTTCCGTCGCGGAGTTGTAAAATGGATCAAAGAGCGAAAGCTGCGAGCTCTGAACTCTGTTTATCTCGCGCCTTGTGCGAAGAACAGCCAGGTCGAGGACGCGCTTCAAGTGCTTTGCCGCGTTATGAATGTCCTCGCCTACAAGATTCTTCCAGTCAAAGTCTTCATCGCACTCTTCAGCTCCCGTCGTCCCAATCTTTTCCTCTCCATTTGCAGCGCCCCAGAACATCTATCTGGTCTATCTCGTGGGAATCCACGCTACCACCTGAGAGAGGCTTGGCATCGCACAATTCGCGAGCAGCTTGCAGCTTCAGCCCGTGGACACTCGTCACCACATGTGTTCTAAACAACAAGCCACGTGACACAGTCTTCTCGCTCCCTGCTCGACACACTCACCAAACCTCGCAACGATTGCGCCCCACAGTCTATGTCACCGACCACTACTTTGCAGGCAAAAGACGCCGAGAAGAGTGCGTCTTCAAATGGTCCGAGCTCACAGCAGAAGAAAAAGAATGTTCAATCAAAACGCGATGAAATCGTCACGTTCTAGCGAAAACTTGCGAAAACGAAGACACATGGAAGAAGATTGTGCGCTCCGCAAACCCTAAGCTAATCTGACTGAAACGGTTAGGGTTGTAACGGATCTCGCGTAGATCCGTTGCTCTTACAATTGTTCAGAATTCAGATTTCAGATTTCAGAAATAATAATGAATCTGTAGCGTTTGGTTTGAGGAGGATGAGAGATGAGAGATGAGGCCGCTTTGCAAGCCCCAAAGATTTGCTTATCGGTGACGAACGCAACTATTGTCTGATGGAAATCTGGCGTGTGAAGAAAGAATTTCGCGTGTGGCACGTCTTCCGCTTCCACTGCGCCGAGATGGAAAGAAGGCTCGTCGACGAAATGATCTTTAGAGTCCGTTTACATTAAAATGATTTGTTTTTGTTCTTTTGAGATGAAAGAATTTTTCATTTATCGGAAAGTAGTCGTTGCTGCGCGCTAAGGCGAACTGGCCGATGCCATCGTAGGATTGTAGGAGAAGAGCCTGCTCCCACCGCAGCGAGGTCCGGTGAGCCTTCACATTCTGTCTGTCTGTCTGTCCGAGTGAAAGTTTCTCCACAATCCGCACAATAATCGCCCAAATCGATTCGTTGGAGCCGCCTGAGTGATAGATGTACTCCCAGGTCAGGTCCGTTCACGAGCTTGCGCAGAGATAGGCGAACAAGTAGACGAGCAAGTGCCAGCCAGAGATACACAAGTCGGAAGAGCACTACAATCGCGTTATTCCTCACTCACTCCGCCACAATCTCGCCGGCCCAACTCAGAGCCATTGCTTGCAGTGTTCCTCTGGCAAATAGCAGGCAGCAGGCAGCAGGCAGCGAGCAAAAGGCATTGACCATTCGCGCGGCAGGAAGGCGGAGGTGGCAGATTGTGCATTTGAACGCGGAGAGATCTCGAGAGCGCCGAACGAGGCAGCAAGGATGATGTCGGACAGGAGGAGCGTGCGCAGTGGCGGTTCCGGCGGCCGATACCGCCGCGTATCATCGGGCCGCGAAGTGGATGAGACCTTATTCGCTTCCACGGAGAAAAATAGCGTGAGCAGACTGCGCGAAAAGCGCGAGAAGGGCTTGGTCGCTCGCGATGCGAGGCACGAAGGCGAGAGCAAGCAGGACGTGGTGATCTCCAAGCAGCAGCTCGATGGCATGCGCGCCAGGTCGATCCTGGTGTCCCAGAGAGAGAGGGAGCTCAAGCAGCGCGAAGAAGACGAAGCTCGCAAGCTCAAGATGGCCAAGGCGCAAGCTCGCAAGGAACGCATGTTGCAGCTAGAGGCCGAGCGGAAGAGCAACACCGTCATGACCGCCGAGGAGGAGGAGGACTTCGCCAAAGGAAATGCCACGCTCGCTCGCGCGGCGGACATGCGCATCGAGGCGCTGGACCAGGTCAAGACCATGCGACGCAAGATGATGTATGCCCAGTGCGCCAAGATTCGCGAGGCGCAGATTGACGAGAACAAGCTCAAGGGCAAGGAGGAGAAAGCATTCGAGGAACGCCAGGATATCCTAATGGAGATCGACCGTCTCAAAGATCTGCAACGCACGGAGCAGGCCAAGAGGCTTCGCGAAAAGCAGCAGCGCGAAGATGCCAAGCAGATCAGGTACCAGATCGAAGAGCGCGAGCGACAGAGGCTTATTGAGGAGGAGCTGCTGCAGCAGGAAGGCGAACAGATGAAGGCCATGATCAGGAGACAGGAGGAGGAAGCCAAGCGCAAGCGCCAGCAGCACCAAGTGGAAAGCAAGATGCTTCTCGAGGAGGTGCTCGCCGCGAATGAAGCTGCGGTTCGGCAAAAGAGCATTCGCAAACTAGAGGAGAAAGAGGAGGACGAGCGTATATTGCGCTGGCAGGAGGCAAAGCGCAAGAAGGAGGAGGCTTTGGAGGCAGAGAAAGAAGCTATCAAGGCAGCCAAGGACAAGGAATTCTACGAGCTTGCGTCACAGATGAAGCGATCCCAGGACAACCGTGCCGAGCAAGATGCTCTTAGGGCCAAGAGGCACCAGCAGGAGCAGGAGCGCAAGGAGCGCACCAAGGCAAAGCAGTTGCAGGAAAAGCAACGCGCACAGCTTGAAGAACTCCAGCGTGCCCGCGAAGAGCAGCAGCAACGTAAGATTGAGAACCTCAAGCGCCTCGCTCTTGCCGACAAGGAAGAGTGGCACAAGATTAATCGCGAAAATGCCGAGGTACAGGCCAGAATTGATGAGATCGCGCTTAAGGAGCAGGAAGCAAATCGTCGTCATCAGCGCGAACTTCGTGAGCAGATGAACGCCCGCGAGCAAGACCGCGCCGCTAAGAAACAAGAAGCTCGACTCGAAGGAGAGCGCCTCAAGCAAGAAAACAACCGCTTCTTGCGCATGGTCGAGAAGAAGAAGGAGGCTATCCTGAAAGAAATGGCAGACGGAGAGATCCCGGAGAAATTCCGCGCTGAAGTCGCTCGCATGAAGGTTACTCTGAATTAAAGTTTATTTCAGTCCTATTATCCCGAGCATTTCGGGGGCGGAGAGCGCGCTTCACTTCTCTCATCTTGAGACCTTGCAGACTTGTGTCGAATGTATCCTACGTACGCATCGCGGCCACAACCTTGGGCGAGCCACGCGCTTGCCATGTTCGTTATTGAACGTCTAGAGCTAGAGCTATCTTTCTCTCAATCAAAATCACTTGGAACAGTTTATTCGAAACATAATCTTTTTTCAGTCACTTTTCAGAATAAGGCGGAGAGGAGAACCTTTCAAGGGCACATCTTGAAGGAGGCTCGCCATCTCCAATAGGCACTGCGAGAGAGATCAATGTTTTCAGCGCGCAGCTTCGCACTTCTCGAGAATAGCAGCCGCAATTTGGTTCTCTGGATCGAGTGCCAAAACCTTCTTGGTGGCAAATGCTGCAGTCTTCCTGCACTTTGGCTCACCGGAGAGCAATGTGACCCAAGCCGACACCAGCTTCAGATTAATATTCTCCGGCCACTGTTGTTCCAGCGCACGGAGAGACTCCAGCGCATGTAAACAGCCCTCCGTAGCTGCGGCATAGACCCCGATATTGAGTTCTGCCACCACGAATAGAGCATCGTCTTCAGCAAGGCATTGCTTTGCCTTTGCGAGACAGAAACTGGCCATCTTGGTGTCGAATTCCTGCGTGAAAATTGCAGCCTCAGTCCAAATGTAAAACGAGCTCGGTGCGTAGCGCAACGCCTGTACAAAGCTTTCCATGCAACTTTTGAAATCCCCTTGCCGATAGTGATGCCGAGCAGATATTGTGAGCGCTAACGCGGCAATACCTTTGTCACTCTTCCCGAGAGAAGCGCACAACTTTTCGAGCTTTTCGCAAGTTTGAAGGACGTCCATTCCTGTATACAGCTGCGCATAAGCGAGGGAAAGCAGATCCAACAAAGCCTGTCGCGAGTCTGCTGCATTTGAGCCCGAGCAAAAGCGCTTGTAAAACGAAGCCGCTAATTCCAGGTAAGGCTTCGCGCCAGACAAAATTCCACGAGACAACAATGAGGATGCGAATAGCCTCATTGCTTCGCGGCTGTAGGGCATATCCTTGTAGCATCTTCTTGCGACCGAATGCGCGCTGTCATATCTACCATCCATGTAAAGAGATTGTGCGAGCAAACGGCACGTGCGAAGCTTTTCGGTTGCAGAGACATCTGCTGGGTCGGCGGCGCTTTGAATCGCTTGCGACGCTACCCCACAAGAAACTGACACGCTGAGTGCCCACCCATTCGACGACTTCGAGATCGGCTCGGTGGCATACCGAAGAGCGACTTCACCGCACTGCGTCCAACTTGAAGCTTTCCAAGGCGAGCTGCGCAGTGCTTGAAGACTCTCGATCACGCTCGCCCGGCAAGGGTCGCTCAGGTTTGCAAGGAACATCCGCAGAGCACTGGACGACTCGCTTGAAAGAGACTTTGAAAGGCACTTTTTGGCGTGATCCGATTGCTTGAGTTTTATAACAACCTTGGCAAAACGTTCAACATCGTTTGCGATGCACTGATCTGCCCAGTCGTCTGTTGGCGAGCAAACGTAGTTGAGGAATGGCCACTCGGGGTTCGCGGACAGACAATCTTTTTGAGAGCTCAAAAAATCGCTCAGTTTACCCAATGCACCGGAACGAAGCAAGCCTTTTGCACAAGCCATCGCCTCGTCACTTTGACGAACCACAGATGCAGGCTCAAGTTGAGCACACTCTTCAAGGAGAAATGGCTCGACAATGGTGAAGAACGACTCGTCGACACCTCGAAAGGCCTCCACAGCGTGCTTCAGGCAGCCCCGCGCTCGTAGCGCGAGACCCCATAGAATCAGGGCGAGAGAATTGGAGTTGCACCGGGCTTGGAATCGTCTTAATACTTGTTCAAGCTTCACCCATTCACTGGTCTTTAACTTCGACAAACTGCCCTTAAGCAGAAGGGTGGCTGCATAAGAAAGCAGAGGTTGCAAATTTGCTGGTGACAGTACCCCTTCTCCGGCTGCGTCAATCGCGCACTCCAAGCTTGCGACCACTTTATCGGTGCAGTCCTCGCCCTGAGTGTTCTTTGCACGAATGAACCAAGAGGCAGGCGAGACAGTTTCGTCCATGGGAGCGTGGCTCAGCACGTCAGCAGATAAGGTTTTATGGCCAAAACACACCAAAAATGCTGCGAAATTGTTCCAAGCGGAGGCGTTTTTGAAGTTATCCAACTGAAGAGCGCGAACAAAACAATGCTGGGTCAGCGAGAAGAGTTCACTGAGGTCTTCTTCGCTCGCCGCGACATCATTTTCACCGAGCTTGGTCGTGCAAAGCATGAACGCAAACACAGTAGCCAGCAAATTCCAGCAGTGGTCATCGGTTGGGTCAAGCGTAACGCAGATTTCAGCCAGTCGCTTTGGAAGATGCCGAACGGACCTGCGCGCATCAGCCAGGTGCTTGCTTAACACCTGCTGCCGCATATGGTTAACGGAATGCTCCGCCATCTTGGCCCAAGTTGACTTTTCCCAAGGCCGCTGATGTGCCATTTTAGCATAACTCTTCATTGCTCGTTTATGGCAGATTTCTCGACCATCGGAACCACTGTCGTCGGACGACGGGATGTCGGCAATCCACTGATCAGAGACTTGCGTCGCCAAAAACGACCACAGATCACCTTCGAGCTGATGAGTGGCTTGATATTCTTGCATCGAGTGCGCTTCACCTTTTTCAAGAGTTTCGACCGCACACAAAGCGTGCTCTACGGCGCCACCCCACCGCCCATCCTTGGCGAGGTCCTTCGCTAACAGGAACCGCACCTTTGCGATGGCCCAGGACGTGATCGGGCGAGGACACATCTCGTAAGAACGATTCAAGTACTCAAGCCCAGTCGCGGACTGATGAACCATCGCGAGAATGCGGCCAAGCTGGAACAGCGAATACGCTCGGTCTGCGCCGATGTGCCCTTTCGCTGAGTACAGCCTTTCAGATTCCGCGAAAGCTCGGCCTGCTGCTGTGAAACGACCCATTTTCCGATACGCGTCTCCAAGCCCCTGCCAGGCTGCAGGAGAGTCGGGATCAATTGTAGTCGACTTTTGAAAGCACGACGCCGCTTCAGAAAATTTATTTGCCTGCATGTTGTACCGCCCGAGAGTTGTCCATGCATAATCTAGTGTGGTTGCGTAGGAGGTTCCTTGCCCGATTTCGCATCCGCGTTTAGCCAAAGACTGAATCTCCGTCACTGACCGGTTCAAAGCATTTTCTAATACGGCAGGCTCCTTTGAATAACTGCGCACGAGGCTCTTTAGGTTGACTAAGCTAGTCGGCTCCATGAGGAAAGCTTTCTCGTAACATTTTCGAGCTTTCGCAGCATCCTTCATCGCCAGCTCAAATATGAGACCCAAAGTAGAGAAAGCGCTCGCTAAGGTCCCGTCTTGCTGAACAGCTTTCATGAGCGTGTCGCGAGCGTGCTGTAGTTGCCCAACGAGGTACAAAAGTCTCCCTTGTATGCTCAAAAGCCAAGGGACATTAGCGGTAGCGCGCGCCAATCTGCTGCTTTCCTTCTCCAAAAAAGAGCAAGACAACTTCAAAACTTCATCTCCCGACTGTGGTTCGCCAGGATTTAATTGCAGCGCTTTGGTTATGAAGGCACCACCTTCTCGGGCAATTGATGAGTCATTCTGCTCTGCATTTGCTCGGTGAATCGATACGAGAGCAAGTAGGCCGAGAGCGTGTCGGGCGATGAGTTTGTCCGGCCCATCGCAGCAAACCTTTAAAAGTTGCACACCGTCCTCAAGCTTGGATTCATCTCTCGATAGAAGGTCGAATTCAGCGACCCGAAAGTTTGCAACCGCGTATTTTGTGTGCTGGTCTGTGATGCCAGACTCTGCAGAAAATGCATCGAGCTCCGCGGCGTATTTGGCGGGCAACACAAGTCCATTAATTGATGCAAGATGACTACACGCTTCAAGCGCAAAACTTAAGCACCTTGCCTTGCTCGCTGGGTCCGTCTGTATGATGCGAAAGGAACTAAAGTTCTCAATCTCTTGCAGGCCTTCTTTTGAGAAACGCGCCACGCTCTGCATGTCTTGCATAAAACCAGCAGAGCCTTGAAAGAACCATCTGGCGAACAAATCACTGCGAACGATCCAGAGCCGAACAGAGGACGTCGCGAGAGATTTCCTCAGAATTTGGAGATCTTTTTCATGGAATTCCCGTTTTTCCTTTAAAATTCGGGCAGCTCGCTCTTCATCGGTTTCGGGCTTTGGCTCTGAACTGCCAAAAATGAACACCTTCTTCTGAACTGGTTTGTCCTCTTCTTTTCTGCGCTGTAGTTCCGCAACCGCGATGATATGGCTTTCCCTCGAGATTTTCAGATGAGAGACGGAAAGGTCATTCGCTTTTCGCGCCTCGCTGATGTGTCCCGATTTGTGGAGGCCGAACGAGATCACCGCCCAAGCTCGCCAGCTAGCAAACTGAAATGCCGCATCTGGTCGATGCTGCGAGGTTGACGACAAGACTTTTATCGCACAATCTTGCGCAATTTTCAAATCGAGAGCTTTGTCCTCAAAAGCCCAAAGCATTAGTGTGTTTAAGGCGTGACACCACGCGCGGAAGGCTTCAATATCTTCTGATTGTCCTAACTTTTCTATCATCGCCGAAACAGAGTCGCAGAAGTCCCTCATCTCAGCAGGTTTGTCGAACAATATGCAGATTGCGGAGAGAACCGCTTGAGACAATGTCAATCTGATCTCAGGTACTGCCGCATTAGGATCAAACTGCTCAAGCTTTTGCCGCACGAAATTTCTCGCACAGCGGGAGAACATTTCAGGGCTTGTCCTCTTGTACAAATATGAGATTTGAATTCTTGTGACAGCGTCATAGGCATTTTCGCGAAGTTGCAGCAGATCATGTACCTCTGGGTCCGTCGCTTGCTCCAGGCCGTCAACCATTCCAATAACCCTGACGTGCTCCTCTAGCGATTCTTGAAACTGCCTCGAGTCCTCCAAGGATTGAGCAGCTTGAGCAGAGAACTGAGCGGCCTTGGCTGCATTTCCCTTGGCGCTCGCAATCGCAAACTGTTTTTGGCGCACCATGGCGAGTTCCCGAGATCTACCAACCGCCTCAAACGCCAATGCGAGATGAAGAAAGGTGGGCATGAAACCATCCTCCATCTCCGAAGCTTTCGTGAGGTACTCTATTGCAGGGTCGTACTTTTTCGCCTCAAGCGCTGCTCGCCCAGCGAGAAGCCAAAGCCTAGCATTTTCTTTCCCATCGCTGGACTCCAACGCTTCTTCCGCGAGCTGCGTTGACACCAGTGTTCGCACATAACAACATTCAGCTTCTATTCTTCTATTCATCTATTCATCTATTCATCTATTCATCGAGCAACCGCAGACACCATCAAAAAGTTACAAACATACCTTCAAGCTTTTCGCTGCGTCTCCTTCCTCGAGCGCAAGCTGGCTCGCTTGCACTTGTTTCCGCCACGCCATCCCGCACAAACTCTGCCAGAACCTCTCCCCTCCAGCGCAACGTCTCACCGTTCCCAGAACGTTCCCAATCCGTTCCTCGAGTACTGACTGTGTACTCGAGTACACTATCCACCGCAGCGGGATTGAGACTATTAATTAACATGTAAGACACTCTGTGGAATCTCTGTGGTGCATTAATATTTCCATTGGTCTGACGTCATCTCGTCGGCGAGTAAGCACAGCTGACGACATCGACGGCCTCATCGATTTCTCTACTCGGTCTGGTACAATACTACTGTCTGCTAACGCCCGTGGTGAAAGCTGCACGGGGAAAGAAGCAAGAGTGTCCTCGAGCGAAACCGCCAAGGCTCAGTCTGCCGGTTCTCAGCTCATCAAATACTCGGGTTTCCCCGGTTTCCCCGGTTCTGCTCGCGTGAGTGCACTATCACTATCAATCAAAGGACAAATTGGACCAACTTATACCAACTTGGACAAATCGGACAAAGTGCCCCGCTCTGCAGGTTTAAAACGCGGCAAAAAGATCTCCAGCGGAGCGTCATCCCAGGTAACGATCTCGTGCTCCAAGTATACGGACGCTGAAGAGGGCGCCTTTATTTCTCCGACTATTCGTGAGTGACGAAGAAGATAGGAGGCCAGCGAGCGCGTGTGGTCGAGAGGGTTGACTCTTATAATCTCAAGCATAGATAACTGCGCGTTGTGCGCCTCGGACTGGACACGACGGCACAGCGACGAACGACATGGAGGAAGGTGCGCAAGGCGCGGCTGCTGCAGCTGCGTCGTCCATCGGCGCCGGTGGAGCAGGGCGAGCGGATCGGATCCCTGTGCGGTCGCTGGTTCGCGGGGAGCTGCGGAGAGTCCGCGAGCGCGCAGCGGGTTTGATGGAGACCCTAGCGAGCGCGAGTAGCGGCAGGAAAGACGCTGCGAGCAAGTCGGAGGTGGACGCCGCGTTTTCGGAGATCCTGGCTGCCAGCGGGAGATTGCGAGCGGCGACGCAGGTGTTGTATGATCACCAGGTGTTTCAAAAGTCGCTCGTGCAGCTGGAAGCGGCAATAGCAGGCAAGGACGAGGAGATCTTGGCGCTCTCCGAGGTGCTCAGGAAAGTACAGGCCGACACTGAAAAGCTTGTGTTTGAAAAGGCCAAGCCTTTGCTGGGCCGTGCTACGGGCAAGCACGAGCTCTTGCCGGTGGACGCTACACAGGTCCTAGAATTTGCACGGCGGTTGAGTTATTCTACTGCGGCTCCCCCAGGATGGCATTTCTCACAGGGGATTGATATTCCATTTCCTTACAAACCGCCAGCGCCACAAGAAGATGTCATTCGGAAAGGGCACTTGTTTGCAAAACTAGAAACAATAATGAAACATATGCGAAAGGCTGCGGGAGCTGGCAAAGAAGATACAGAGCAGGAGGATGGATCAGGGGAGGCAGGGACTGGGGCAGCAGGTGACGATCAAACCTCCGGTGCCCAGACCTCATCCAAGAAGCGAAAGGCAGATGAAGCAAATGATGGGGATAGTGACGACGACGAACCACCTTCGAAAAGGTCAAATACTGAAGCCGACGATAAGGCCGAGGACGATGAGGATCTATTTGACTTTTGAGGAGCATGGCTTCCGAATCTTTGTTTGTGCTCTATAGATAGATGCAACATGCCTTGAATGGTTGGAAATTGACTTGTTGCAAAATATGTTGGAGTGTCTCGTCGTTCTCAATAAAGGAGCCGACAAATTCTGGCGTGCATGACGCTAGAACCCCACTTTTATAGATTTGTTAATTTCGTGCTGGAAACGAAGTTTTGATTGAAAGAGAGGACAACTATACTCCATGACGATGCCGTGCCTTCATGAGCTGCTAGTTAAAAAATTATCAAAGCATGTTCGCTTGACTGGATATATTGTGTGTTAGGTGCGTGGAGAAGGGCTTCTTTCTGGCGTCAACCGAATTCCGTGTGCGAAGCTTGCTTCGCCTTTTGAGGCGTTTCTTAATAGAGTACTACTGCACAGCTTTAGAGTCTTGTGGCAAAGTACGACATACGAATCATTTCATGATGAACTGGCCACGGCAGATTTAATCGATCATCCTTCTCACTTTCTTCTTCTGGAATATAAATCTGTGCCCCGCAGGATGCAAAGACGTTGTTAAAGAGATCGTTTCCCCTCCAAGGTACAGGAAATCCTCCCAACTTGGGTCTTCTACAAAAGCATCCAGCGCTTGAGCAGCCGCGAGAATTTCATGTTGGATTATTTTCCAGCGTGCTTTTGGGAGGCTTCAAGAGAAGCTGCTAGTGCGTCTTCATCCATTTCGCTGTGCTCAAAGCTCTCGCCATCAAAGCAGCTCTTTGATTTACACGGCTGGAATGAATCCATTTCACCGTTGGCCCAGTAATCGTACGAATCCGGTTGGTGGTTCATACAAGACTTGCACTGGTGATAATGTATTCTGGATCCCTTCTTGCCTAGCACCACGTTTTCACAGCTTTTACATATTTTCCTTTTGCAGTAGAAGCAGTGCACCAAATCTCTGACTTCCCTTAGGCCTTGGCATCGACGGCAATAAGCAACCTGAGGCTTACATCTGCGCAGACAATCTTGGCGTTTAGTATAAATAATATGAAGCGAGAGAAATGAGGGATGGCCGCCAACGTGGTCCTCTCACGAAAGACACAAAACGTACCTAGAACACAAGATCATATCGCCCGATTCCTCGGGTATGGAGATTTCGTCAATGTCTTTATCAAGCTTGGATCGCTTTCCATCCTTCTGTTTCATCGGCAGTGCTGACGCACAGTTCCTGCATACAAACCTCTCACATTTCGAGTGCGCGCAATCGAATCCTTCCTGGTCCACTGTCCCGCACTTGAAGCATCTGAACTCCGCACCATGCCCATCATCTTTATTCCCTTTATTCTCAGCCCCGGATACAGGCGCAAGCCCGCAAGCCTCCAGCTGCCGCGCCCTAGCTGCCTCCAGCTCCCCAATTCCGAACAAATGCTGCATAATCTCAAGCTTCAGTCCGTCAGAGAGCCTCGCCCACAAGCTGCTCTCGAATCCCTCCACTGCTTCCGCGACGACGTGTTGCACCTGTGCCTGTCCCTGTACCTGATGATGATGATGATGTTGTTGTTGTTGTTGCTGCTGCTGCGGCGCGTGCTGCGGGTGCGGATGAGCATGCGATTGCGAGTGAAAACCTCCTCGCGCAAAGCCCCTTCCTCTGCCTCTCGCAAAGCCCCTTCCTCTCGCGCGTGGGAACCCATTCCCGCGTGTCGCCGCTGCTCCTGCTGCTGGGGTCCGGGGCGCAGACGTCGAGGATGCAGCTGCTGATGCTGATGCTGATGCTGACGCGGAGGTGTCCGCGCCGGGTCCTTTCGGCCAGTTAAAGCGTCCCCGCGAGGACCCCCGGTGTCCCGCGTGAAGATTCGGGCCCCCGCGCCCGCGCCACGCGTGAGGCGGAGCGTCCGACATGCGACTTGCTTCTTGAAGGAAACACCAGAAACACCGCAGCTGGTGATCTGGATAGCTGCGAGTTGCGCAAGGACGCAAAGGGTCCTCGGCGGGAGAAGGAAGGATTGGGTGATTGGGTGATTGGGTTACCGGCTCTAGCCGGGGAGGTAGATAGATAGAGTGGTGTGATGGATAAACTTAGAAAATTTAGTGTGCTTTGTTTGGGTGCAGGTGGGTAGGTGCGAGCTACGAGGAGGTGTATTGCGGCGGCGTTAAGACTGGGGGATGCAACCCTGACTGAAAGTGACCGAAAGAGAACAACGACCAGCTCGTTGTCCGCTGATGAAGGTTTGAAATGGTTTGAAGGCTTTTGAGTTCAAGTTTTCTCGTTTCTCAGAGGCTCGGTGATAGTGTAGCAGTTCGGGATTCTGACGAGATATCATGAGACAAGTACACGATTCAGCTCTCGAGACGTGCGAGATCTTTTGAGACAAGATGCCGAAATTCTTATGGTTTCAAAATTGCTCGCTCGGTGCTGAGCGGTAAGCTAGGAAATGGGAGGTGCGCAAAGACAGGTATGATTAAGCAGTTCGGCTGACTTTGCTTTTTTGTTCAGATTAGCTTTAATTATCATTGGACGACGTGTTGCTGGCCACTGTAGTTCGACGCACCTTCTTGGTGGAGAAAAACTCCTCAGCTGCGTGCGCATTCTGCTCAATCAGTGTCTGGTGTAGTCGCACTCTCATTTCGTTGACTTTGTTCTCAGCATTTCTTCCACGGAAATTGTTTTGAATGCGAGAAGCGGCACGGTCCTGGCGAATCCCGTGCACTCGCTTTTTCGCGTCTCGCTGCCTCTGTACAGACTGCAGCTTGGTAGCAGCAGAGTTTTCTTTCTGAAGCTCCTTGTTGCGCCGGACCTTACGAGCTTTCCTGGCTCGCGATTGGCTTTGAATTTGAGTTGCTGCCTTCGCTTCCTCCTTGGACCGACGAGCCTTTCTTACGCGCCCCTTTGCAATTTTCTGTCGCTGTTTCGCCTGAATTACAATTGCAGCAGATTCCTCTTTCTGTCTTTGCCGAAGACCCAGCATCTTTCCTTTTGCCTGCTTCTGCCGATACTTGTTCTGAATTTTCGCGGCAGCTCGGTCTTTCTTTTTCTTTTCCTTTATTACACGACAGGAACGAGCCCGAAAGAGCTTCTGGATGGTAACTGCAGCTTCGCCCTTATGCTGGTTGTCCAGAGCTTTCAAAGCATTGTACGATTTTCGTGAGAGGTGGCCTCTGAAAGCGCTCTGCAAAGCGACTGCCGACTGAACCTCTTCCTTCTTCTTCTCTTGCACATAGACGCGCGCCTGGTAGCCTCGATAGCCGGATTGCACAACAAGAGAAGCCTTTTGCATCCTCTCTTCGAGCAACTGCCTTCGCGCAATTTTCTGTCGCAGCGCATTTTGAATAACGCTAGCTGCCCCAACCTCTTTTGCAGCGATACGGAGATGTTTTCGCACCTCTTGCACGAACAGGCAATCTAGGAGCCGCCGGACGAATGACTGAATGACCGTCGCTGCCTTGTGGTACGCATCGTGTTCAGCTTGTGCGATTTTTTTCCGGCCTTTGTGCGCGCGAAAATACGACTGAATCTTGATTGCAGCGTCTCGCCGCACTTCGTCCCAATGGTAATAATAGACAGCCATGAACCTCCTTTTCGCGAGATACTGGCGCATTGCACACTGCATTCTAACGACTAACTTGATTAACTTGCTTCGAGGCAAAGCACTGAGCAGGTCTTTGCGTTTGCTTGAAAAGAGGGCCGCATCCCCGAGGTCCCCAATAATCTTCTCTGTGGCGCGCTGCAGCTGGGCCACATATTTTACAACTTTGCTATCTGAATACGATGTCACTCGGTTCTTCCGTCTATTGTTCTTCAATTCGCTTTCCCACTCGTCAACTACCTTTGAGCGAGTCTTCTGCCGGCATAAAAATCCACGCACGACCGCTTGAACCATTGCAGCGGCTCCGTTCTCGACTTTCACCCTATACATCCGCTCGCGGCGCAGTTTATCCATGAAAATCTTCCGCTCCACTGCGAGCTCTCGGTTCATCTTGGTCGCCGGCATTGACAAACTTGTCGGAAGGGCAGCCCTGTGCAATTTGCTGGCCTTCTTATTGTCTCGCAGCGGCAGGTCCTCTAGCTGCGACGGCAGCGTGGTCACTGTCGTCATGACATCTGAGTGCGTGCTTCGAATCCTCGACACATACGTCTGGTTGATGGTGGAGAGCCCGCCAAAGTGAATATTTGCAAATATGCCCCAGCCTTCCGTCTCGGGCTCCATTGCGGGCGACGCAAAGAGGCCCAGGGTCCCCGACTTGGCGCCTCGTGTTATTAAATCTACCGATCAGTTTCTCTGATTTCACTCGTTTTCCTCGTTTTCCTTGCGCGTTTCGCTGAGCTCTCGCTCTCAGAGCCGCTTTACATATATATTGTGAGTAGAGCTTCTTTCTTGTTTCTTCTTTCTTGTGCCTCCAAATGGAAAATGGACATATGCGTGCAGTCTATTCTTTGGCGACTTTTGGCGTCCAGTGTCCGCGGACACCGTTACTATCGAGGACACCTCCAGCTCAAAGTCGTGATTGATTGTATGCGACGAGTGCAAAATAGTGCAATGCACTCTCATGTCCGTTTTAACCGTTACCTAGCCCGGCGCCTAGCTGCGCAGCTATGCGCGAACCGCGACGGGACACTGCGTGCGGAAATCGATACCTCAGAGCGATTCTTTTCGATCATATACATCTTTGCCGCTTGCAGGCTTATTCAATAGCACTTCCCTATTGAGCGATAGGAGCTCTCGTGCGCAAACGTCTCTGCGCAAAAACCGCGCAATTAGACCTAGATTCCCTCCTCCCGTTCCAGCGACGCCTCAATAGATTCACAGTAGGATGTCGCTCCTGTGTTCCTCCGGAACAGATAAACTCCTCACTAACAAATAAGCTTAGTCGCTCATCCAACTCATCTCTCTCAGTGTACATCTAAGACTTACTCTCGAAATCTAGCTAGAGGCCTCTACGAACACTTAACCTTAGCGATTGAACTGCCTGCCTGCCTTAGCTCTATCTCTATCTCAATCTCTATCTCAATCTCTCTACTAGCTAGCTACTAACCAGCCGGCGTAGCTTTGGATGGGGTTATTAGTCCGCCGCTATTCCTAACAGTAGAACAGCTGTTGTGATCGTAGAAGGAGGAGGAAAAGAGAGGAAAGACTCGAGCAAAATGCAACCCAACGTGAAAAGAGCAACACAGCAACACAGCAAGACAGCAAGACAGCAGGAGAGCAAGAAAGAAAGAAAGAGATCAAGAGAGAAAGAGAGAAAGAGAGAAGGAGAGCAGGAGAGTGGCGATTGGTGATTGGTGATTGGTGATTGGCGGTGGGCTCTATCAGTAAGCTGCAGCTTTCGAACAAGTCGTTTCGGTGAAGCTGTGTTTCTTGTTTCTTGTTTCTTGTTTGATACGTGTTTCGTGTTTCGTGTGTGGTGAGATTGCGCCTTGCACAATCTTTCCTGAGGCGAAGAGCTGTGTTGAGGATACCTGAGAAACGGCGTAGAATATTGGCAGCTGGCGGGAAGCGAAAGGTTTGGACTTGGAGACACTCGCGGTGGGTGTGGTGGGAGAGAGGCACACCAGCTGGAAAAATGGCTTCCTCGGCGACGGTGATGATGGGCGAATTCCCGATTTATGCGAACGGGGAAGTGGATTTTGACTGGATCGATGGCAGCGATGTCGACGACGAGGAAGACGAAGAGGACTACTGTCAAGATGACCAGGAGGAGGGGGAGTTGTGCCCGTGTTGCCAGGCTCAAGATAAGCAAATCACGGAGAAGATCGAATCTCAAGTTCGGCCCGCAGAGAAAGCTGGCGAAGGGGAAAGTAGTGAGAAGACTGAATCATTGCCCCGGCCCGTAGAGCAAGTCAGTGAAAGAGACGGCGGCACGAACGACGGAGAAAACGAAAAAGAGGACGAGACTCTCGCCGAAGACAATGTTAGGCGGGGAACTGAAGGAAGTCTTGGCCCAAGCGTTCAAGTGGTGTGCGACGAGGACGAGTCCCACTATCCTCTCAGCGTTGACGGTCTCCCCGTGGCGCCGCGATATTACGCTTGGCAGGATCACTTTCCTGGCCTGAGCAAACTGTTAGATAACTACGACACTATCAAGAAGGAGATGGAGGAGCTGACCTCTGGACGGTGGTGTCCTTGGCCAGAGTTTAAGCTCTACCAGTCAATCGATCAAGACGGAGATTGGAAAGTGATCCCGCTCATGCATACATTCCCAGCGTGGGATCCTTCCCGCAGTAAATATGTGGAGAACAACTGCGCAGGCTGTCCAAAGACGATGGAGCTTTTGAAGGAAATACCCGGACTTCGCACTGCTCTGTTTTCAAGGCTTGGCGCTAAAACCCGTCTGTCTTCGCACCAAGGTTGGGCCGATCTTGCCAATCACGTTTTGCGAGTACATCTGCCTTTGAAGGTCCCTGATCCGGTAAAGTACCCGAATAGTTGCGGTATGTGGGTTGAAGGGGACGTGCGATTCCACCAGGCGCGAGACTTTCTCGTGTTTGATGACAGCAAGTTTCACAAAGCGTTCAATGCCTCAGAGGAGGAGCGAGTAATACTCATCTTCGATCTTGTGAGGCCAGCCGATGTGCCGAAAGGACTTGCCACTGGCGGCCACACCGAGCAGCTGGACCATTTTATCGCTGAATACGAAAAGAACTTGGGCCTCTGGAATTAATCAACTGTAAAACAGCTCAAACATGATCATTTGCCGAACGTCCTGATTTACTGAGGTTGCGAAAAGTTTGTGTACGTTGCTATATCCTGAATGAACTCTCAAACTGTCATTTTTTTTGGCATGCCGTGCCGAATCTTGTGAAACAATGCCCTTCACTGTTGTAACAAAAAGAAACTGCGGAAGGTTCAGAATGCGAGCGTCCCATCTCAGCATACTGTCCCGGAAACGTCTTTGCGCGATTCGCCTTCCAGATACATCACGAACTACGGTTCGGTCTTGCACAATGCTCTCCATTTCTACACCATCCACATACAGACGCATGGACAGCCTCTCTGAGAATTTGAGAGAGCTGACAACACCGTGCCCTGCATCCTTCACTTTTCTGCGGTAAACTTCTCTTCGAAAAGAGTCTTCTGTCAGGCATGCTGAGAATGGCTGCAGTCTCAAGATCTCAGAATTCGCAACAACAGAATCAGAAATTCAGAATTCAGGCGAATGCTAAAAGGGCACTACCATCGGAGTAGTCTGTCGAATGGATTGCTGTGATTGCTGAAATGCCCGATGACATTGATGACACTCGCTGGAAAACAAAATTGCGAGTCACACGACGAGTAAACTGAGAGAGCAGAGCCATTGGGAGCCCCGCTTCCGCTGCAAAGGTCGACTAGAAGAGGCGAGTCTTGGTGGTTTGCGAGGTGGATCCTCCGAGTAGAGAGACAAGGGGAAAGAGACAATTGGCAGGGAGAGCAGGGCGACGGCAAGAGCTATTTGTGCGGGTGAGGGTTCAAAGCGGTCACAGGAGTGCCGAGAAGGCGGGGAGCGGTGGTCAGAGTGGCGAATGCTCGCGAGATGAAGCAGGTGCCCTTCGTGGTGGAGCTGGGGCTGTGCATAGCGCTGTGGTATGGCGCGTCGGCCGTTGCGAATACCTCTTCGAGGAAGGTGTTGACACAAGTACAGCTTCCGATTCTCCTGACGCTCAATCAATTTGCGTTCGCGAGCGCGTTTGGGTTTGTGCTGCTCAAGGTGCTAAAGGTCAAGCCGCTGAAGGCAGTGCCAGAGGCAGCGAGGCAGAATTTCAGGATGCTGACGGCGGTGTACACAACAGGCTTTCTATTTGTAAACATTGGGTATGTCTTGGTGAACGTTTCCTTGGCAGAAACATTGCGCTCCGCAGAGCCGCTGGTGACAGTGATTCTGGCAATTTTCTTTTTGAAGAGCGAGCCAGTTTCGAGGCTAGAAATGGTGTCCATGGTACCTATCGTTATTGGCGGCGTTTTGTCAAGCTGTGGTGACAGCTCGTTCTCGTTGCTTGGCCTGTTGACTGTAGCCGTGTCCAATCTCTCGTTCAGCCTGCGATCAATGTATACGAAGAAGGTGAGAGAGCAGTATGATGGAGACGCTTTCAACGTATTTTTCCACGTCTCGGTTCAAGGTTGCGCTATTTTGTTGGCTCTTCTTTTCTTCCTGGAGGTAGTTGGGTTTGGGTTCAGCCGCGGACCTGTTTCACTAATCTCGAGCGATGCTAACGAAAAAGGTGCAAAATATCTCGCCTCGAGTTATCTGGATAAGGTCATGACGCTTGAGATGCTTAAGTTACTCTTCTGGAACGGGCTGACCTACGTAATTTACAATCAGGCTTCGTTTTACGTTCTCACACGTGTGCGAATGGTGACCCATGGCGTGGCAAACGCCTTTCGAAGGATCGTTACCATCGTCTTTTCTGTGTGGTATTTCGGGAACGAAATCACTACTGCGAATGCGCTAGGAATCGTTCTTGCAATCACCGGAGTAGTCCTTTATGCAAAGGCGAAGGACTCCGGACTTGCTTTGCCTGTAGACTGGCTGCCGCACTAATAGCAAGAAAAGGGAAGAAAAATCTTTCTACTATTGCACAGCTGTATTCAATCGGAATAAAACTCTTTTGAGAATAATACCTTGATTTTTTTCATTTTCAATTTTTAAAAGTTTGTTTAAGGGAAGATAATAGATTTCAAAAGGCTGACAAGAACTGTCTAATTCAAACTTTTGCGCCCATACTTTCTCAATCCTCAAGTTCGAGAAAACGCAATGATATTTTAGATCCCAACGGTGCCCCCCGCTGTGCAGCAGACCCGTCAACACAAGACAGTGTTTGGTGGTTACGGTAGTTCCAAAATTCTTTTCTAAAGCACAGGATCAAAGCCGCAGCGACGGCAGTCAAGCTCGATGCATATAGGGATTACACATCGGTTTGCGAGGAGGACGACTACTACGAACGCAACGAAGTAGGTTACGAGAAGTGCTGCAACGGAACGCAGCAGGCGCCACTTGAAGACTAGAAGGCTAGCAATGAAGATAACGATTCCAATCAAAAGCATGAGCATTCCCGAAACCAGTCCATTCGTGACCACGAGATTTCCATCTAACGCCTCACCGGTGGGACCAGTGACCCCTCCAGGAAGAGCGAGGGCTGAAAAGCACCAAGGCAAGCCGAGGCCCAAGAAGATATTGAAGACGTTGCTTCCAAGCGCGTTGGAGATGGCCATGTCTCCATGTCCATCACGAGCAACGATGAAACTCGCGAGTGCGTCCGGGACACTGGTGCCAATAGCAAGCAAGAGCACCCCAATGATGAAAGGGTCAATTTCCACCAAGCAGCCGGTATAAGTCCCGAAGTAAACCATGACGAAGGTAAGAACGGTGATCCAACCAATGTTGAGCACAAACAAAATCATATCCTTCACAATACCGTCTTTGAGAAATACTGGCATCGTAAGGAAGAATGCAATTCTGTACGGCAGAGCGAGAGCCCAGTAGATCTTCCCGCCGAAGCTCTCAGGGATTTCAGATGCAAGGCAAGGATTCCCAGGGAAGCCCTCCTCGTCCTCTTCGAAGCTGTCCACATCGGAGTCTGCATCAGTTACCGCACCACCGGCGAGCGTGGAAGCGACTACAGCAGTGGACTCCATGTCCTCTTCGCCAATGCCAGGGTGGGAAAAGCACGATGGTAGTCTAGAGTGCAGAAAATGGTGAATTTTCCTGTTGTATGCCATGAAGATGATGTACGGCACATACAGGCAGGCAAGCAATGCTCCCTCACCAGCGCTAACAAACCCAACGCTGCAGAGCACATCCCCGTCTTGTCCGGTCCTGTTTCCAAAAATTTCAAAACGGTCATAGTCCATGACGCACAAATTGCCCTCATTCAGGATCACATATGTAAGCACACCGAGAGACGCAATGTAAAAGCTGCAGTCGCGTAGGAGGGGAAATCCTTGGAGGACCAGAGGACCGCCATCCTTGGACTTGCCGATGAGCGCTGTTCCTGCAGCAATAATAAGGAGATTGAACATGGCGCTGCCAAGGATGGTGCCGACACCGACGCTGGCCTTCGAGAGGAACGCGTCCACAACAGAGATCAGGAGCTCCGGGGCACTAGAGCCTGCTGCCATGAACGTTGCTCCGGCGACGTCCGGCGAGAGGTGGAGATGCTCTGATATCTCTGCCAAATTCGGCTCAAAGTATTCGTCCGTGATAACAGCGAGGCCAATGAAGCTGTACAGAGTAATCGCCAAGTACGGCGCGGCGAGCCAGCTCTCCGAGTCCGCGCATTGCTCCGGTCGAGTCGCGAAGAGTTCTTCAAGGAAACGTCCTTCGCGTTGGCCCTCAACGATGTCAAAAGTCTCCACGGAGCTTCGGGAAGTGCCATGCAGCGCTGCGACGCCACAGAAGCCAGCAAGAGCGAGGTAACCAAGCGCTGAGTGCACCTCGGCGCGCTTGCTTCGTCGCTCTTTGCGCCCCTTGGCGCTCCAAAACGCAAGCACCATCGTTCCTTTTCGCGAACTTTACCACCTCTGTTGCAACACGAAAGAGGATCTGGCGAGTACCAGTATTGACGAGTGGGCCACACCTTGCACGCTCAGAATTTGCCGTGCACGGCTTGAGTAGCGCACCGATACTCCTCCGTAGGCTCCAAGTCACTGTTCTTGAGTGGCTATAGTATGTCTATTAGAGCTGGATGTGCTCACACTCCTCTCAGAGAAGGAAGGGTCGGGTCTGCACATCACAATTTGTGTAACCCTGCCTGCGACCACGAACTTGCGGCCACTCAGTTCGCTAACTCGACTTTGAGTGTTCATTTTCTGTCCGAAATAGTTCTTTCTCCATTCTGAACTCTGAATTCTGAACTGCGTCCTGGCGCACTCCTCTCTCTCCAAATCTCTCCAACCACCAACTTTGTCCACGGCCAGTCCACCAAAGACAAAGACACCAAAGAGTTCCAGCGTCCCACACATCAATGTTTGCACCTTTCCCAACGCCACTCCCTCCTACACCTCTCTCTCTCCCATTTCATCTATTTCATCTATTTCATCCTCTTTTGCACTTTGCACTTTCCACTTTGTACTAGTACACAAACCTACGCCCTCAGACAGTACTACTGCCGCCTATGCAAATCTCTACATTGCCAATGCGGAGTCTTAAAGAGATAATGCACCCGTAGTGTGAGATAGTGGTGGCGTATCGCGCTGCTAAGCGACGGTGTTTGTGCCTGTATCAGAATGGAGTCTGGTATTAGTGCCGGTATGACAGAGGAGTAAAAAAAGTTGGATGAGTAAACTGGGAAATGGGTAAGTACCATGGTAGGGTAAATCTCATGATGATGAGTTGTGCCTCCTGCACCCAATCAAGGTTGGGTTTGGTGAGCGCTGCCAGCTGACCAGCTGACTGCGTTTGAATGAAAAGCTCGTGAACGAGACATGTCATGCGCCGATGAGGCAGCGTGGATAGATGGAAGCACAAGTCAGCTATTTGACTTTTCACACCATTCTCGCCATTGGTACGTTGTTGTGCCATGTTGTGCCAGGCACACACCTTTCCTCCCTTGGATGCTACGGACACTGTAGTCGTCTTGCAGAGTCTCAATTATTCACTGCCTGCGCGAAGGTACTAGTGTCAAGTACTGAGTACTGCTTGCGGCATGATAATGATAGCCTCGAGCGTTGACGCCTCGCGCCTCGCTCGCACTCCTTTCGACTGGCTAGAAGATGGAGCCGAGTGGCTGTCGGTGTCACGTGATATCACGCGATGGCCGAGCCGTCAAATGCTGGTCACTTGTTCGGCCGCGCGGATATTGATCCATCGTATCATGATGTTCGATGAAAATGATTCTAGATGAGACAGGGTCGTGCCTACATTTTAGCGTTTTCTGTGGGCAGGGTTGTACAGATCTGCACGAAGTGGGTGTGGGAAACTGCGACATTTGCTGTACCCTGAAGTGGACTGTAGGGGAGAGAGACTCTGTTCTCTCTTACTGGGAGAACTGCGAGAGCGTCAAGAAAGTGGCCAATGATGGCCAGGCAGAAGAAGGAGAACAGCACCAGTTGCGGCAATTGCGAGAATCGCGATGAGGAGACAGGGCTCAGAAATCAGATAAGACAGTCAGTGACTGACTATGACTGACTGTGAGTACCGGTACTGCCAATGAGGACCAATTTTCTCGAACTCTCATGGCGGAGGCTACACTCAACGGTTTTGGGAATTTGGATCCATTTTGTGCCCGGCCGCCGGACATTGAGCTCGAGTACGGTAGAGTAACTACGAGCCAATGCTTTGCAAGGACAATTTGCCGACACGAGACGTGAATTACGATGGCCCGTAACAGTGGTAGATTTGGACTGCGATATCATGACCAGAACTGCCAAAAAATCATGAATCTTGGCTTATTTAGGCAAAAGGGGGGCGTTCGGCTGCTTCCCGTACAAGATGTGCCCAGAGCGCAGGCCACAGGTTGTTTTCTGTTTCGCCGAGCCTCTGAAAGATGATAAGGACTGGCCTCACAGCAACGGCCCAAGCAGTTGTTGCAACAACTGCAACTTGCGTTGCAAAACCTGATCGACATGACCAATGCATTGACAGCGTCTGACGCGCAGGAAATGTCGATGGTGCCATACAGGTTGTGAATGTCGAGCCAAAACTGGCTCTCGTGATTGCTGTCGTGTTCTCCCAGCTCGATTTTCCCTCGTCCTCGGTATTCTCAAGGTGTATGCCGATACTCCTTGGTTGTGGATGTAATTATGGCCATGGTTTCTCGTCTAAGGAACCAGATTCTCGTACGGATAGCCGAGAGGGGTTTGAGAGTGTTTGATTGTTGTCGGTTCTCGCGTCCGAGTCGGTTCTTACTTTTAACTCTTGAAAGAACCAACTGTATGGAAACTGGCGCTGGTAAAGCACGGAAAAGACCATCGAAACGCTGAAGCCGGGCGTACTCACACCTGTTTCCTGACTTGCATACTGCAATACGACATCCGCTCCGCTCTAGCCCACACAAANTCCGCTCCGCTCTAGCCCACACAAAATGAAGTTTGCTGGGACTGGTTGGCCAAATGACACGCAATTCAAGGCGCGGGCAACGGATTTACCACAAACTTCTTTCGATCGAGAGCGACCGTGACACAGGGGCGCAGGACAGATCCTTGGCCAGGATAAATTGCTACAAGAGGGCGAAATATCTGAGATTGTTATGTTCCAGATCAGCAGAGAGCGCTTGGCAGCCAGCAAATACAAATGAGTTCAAGTCTTAGAAAACTAAAGACGAATTCTGACTATGATTTGACCCCCCCCCAATAGCGAGATTTTCGACGCCGAATGGTCGTGACTTCAGATAGACTCTGCATTTTGAACCAGTGGACGCCTCGCCTGCAAAGAAGACTGCCAATCGATAGATTTGCTCACTTTGATTTCAACATTTCATTTCAAACAAGAACAATGAAAAGTGGAAAATAGAAAGCGGAACGTTTGAAAAGTTTGAAAACTCAAGTGATAGTGACAGTGACACTGAGGGCGAAGACGTCCACACTGTTGGCGCAGGCAAGACTTTGAGCCTCTATGCGTTCTGCATCAGCAAGGTCCGAGATTAGAACCATGGCAACGCGCTTGAAGCCCGCGAAAAAAACAAAACAAAAAAAGTAGAACCAGTACCGCTTTAATTTTTCGACAAATTGCCACTCGGCCTGTTCCCTTCGGCCAATTGCCGAAGACAGAACTAAGGAAGTTCTTGCGATCTGGAACCCGCATATCTTTTTCTCTTCTTTGTAAGCCCGTCAGTCTCCGAAGTTCGTGCATGTGATGCTTTGATACGCTTCACTCTCTCGGCCTCTTGCCCCGTTCCGGTTTTAAAATTTATGAACTCGTTGACTTACCCGTGGGCTCTCTTCAGCTCAGTTGAGAGAGAAAAACGCTTCAACAAGAGCACGAACAGTTCTCTGCTCATTTAAGGAACCTTCTTTTGTACGACATCCGAATTTCAGTCTGGTAAGTGTGCCATAACCAAGACCATGCTAGGCTCTGAAGTTAAGCAACATTAAATACGGTTACATGCTTCTAACATCTGATAAAGGACGTCCTTAATTCTATAGGATGAAATATATGAATTTCTACTGGTACAAAAACAGGTGAGATTCAGCTACTTGTACTTATTTCAGCCTCTGCAGGAGCCAGCCACGAAAATGATGTGAGGGGGAGTCGGAATAGTTCTCCAGATTTCAGAATTCAGAATTCAGATCGAACGCTCTCCCGGACAATAAGAAGCACATATAGCGATATCCTTACTTTCACGAGGAAATATCACGTGGGTTTTTTCCTAAACGCTATAACGATCTACATAACGTAGCCCCTCCCACCACCCTCCTATGTAAATCCATCGTCTATGACTTTCCAATACAGCCTTTCTAGGCTCGAATGTGCCTAAGCTCACAGCTATCGACACTACCAAATCTACTCAGTTCGGTCTCAGCCTTCCCACACATCCCTAACAAGCCCTATTACACTATTCACTTACTACTAGGTATATCTTTAAACTAATTACTCCAAGGGATTAGCTATCGTATAAGGATAGCCGAGCCAAGTACTCGAGTAGCGACTTGATGAATGAGCCCCAAACCTTTGATGGTTAGCTAGCTTCTGTGGTAGCAAACAGTAGGGCTGCGTGTTTCGGATTGGGAAATTACTCTGGCAATTGGCAATGGCAAACCCGAAACAGCAACGAGTCCGCGGAAGAAAGTCAAGAAGCGCTTGCAGAATTCAGAACAAGGAGAAAGGCAGGAAAGTAAAGATGGATTTGATCAGCTACGAGGAGGTGCAGCACTTGGAGCAAGAGAAGCAGGAGCCAATGATGGTGGAGAGCTGTCCAGTGCCACTGACACCCACGAAATCAGATGTTGACAACGCGCCAGTGGAGATCTTGCAAGAGGAAGCCATTTTCGTGGGCGGCAAGGAGAACGACGTCGAGGCCCCGCAGATGGAGAGCGATGAGGAGCTCGACATGGACGATGACGATGAGCACAAGGAGTAGGCGGCGTTGAGTGCACTGGAAGTCGTCGTGATGACTCAAGAGCGCGATGTTGTTGCTGTCAGCAATGAGCGACAGTTTAGAAGCGTAAAAACGTGCTCGAGGCCCTTGGCGGATCCCATGCTGAGTTGAAATTCTGTTCTTTATGATAAAAGCTGAAACTATAGATAATTATATGCCACATTTATTGACATTATTTCGACGTGACGCGAAGTGAAGCGCTTCGCAACTGACTCAGAATACACAGCTCGTCCTGCCCGTTAATTTGCTTCCATTCAAGTCAAAAGATCTCTCTGCTCTTTTATGGGTCAATTATTGCCAAATGAAGCATTTTCTAGACGAAGACAGGAGGAAGTATCTCTTGGAATTGTCGTCTCTTCAATCTCCCCGCCAACTTCTTGCAAAATAGCAGGCGAAAATCTTCAGACTCGGACTCACACAAGAAACGTACAGCTCAAGTGCAAGAGACGTGTAATACATTGTAGTACAGCGGAACCGGTGGCCCGACGTCCACCTGTCGAGTCATTGGAAGATTTGAAAAAAAAGATTTCCAGTGATGAACGGCAGTTACAAAATAATTACTTCATTACAAGGAGCCGTGATCTACTTATTCCTCATCCTCATCTTCATCCTCCTCGTCTTCATCCTCCTGGTTCTGCTCGACCTCCTCGGTCTCGTTGACCTGCTCGACTGGGGTCTCGGTCTTCTCGACGGTCTCAACCTCCTCAGTCTGCACTGGAGCTGCGACCTCCTCGTTGACCTGCACTGGAGCCTCGGTGGTCTCGAATGGGACCTTGACGTTCTGCTCCTCCATAGCTGGAGCTGGGTACTCGATGTGGGATGCCATTTTGTTGGAGAAGTGTGTTGTGCAAAGAGTTGCTTTGTTGTTGTTCTTGCTGTTGCGTTTGGTGACTGCTGCTCTTGCTGCGATATTCGAAGGCTCAATTCATGATTTGCGACGACGACAAGTGCTCTGAGCCGCACCCTCGAATTGCGCAGTGAAATCGGCGAGCACTGTACCGGACCAAAGCTGCGCACCGTTTTCGCCCAA
>BLSF01000129.1:0-46400 GCA_012862575.1 Parietichytrium sp. I65-24A | reverse complement strand
CCCCTTAGGCGCGCAATCAACAGCTCAGCCGCACAGGTTAGGTTGATGGCGAGGCTATCGACGCGGCTTCGCCACTTCTCTGGCCAGTCTCAGCTATCTCAAGGCTGCAAGACGTGCGCAGAGAGACAAGCTTTGGAAAGCTGATGAACGGCGCTGCTATTTTACACCAAGTGGAAGGATTCTCCAGAACGAGCTCAAGGCCCTTCGTCCCGATCACGAAATTCTTCGAGCCGCGCATGCCTCGTTTCTAATGTTCTAAG
Source organism: Parietichytrium sp. I65-24A (assembly GCA_012862575.1). Taxonomy (NCBI): domain Eukaryota; class Bigyra; order Thraustochytrida; family Thraustochytriidae; genus Parietichytrium; species Parietichytrium sp. I65-24A. The sequence goes on along the minus strand of BLSF01000129.1, from coordinate 46,140 downwards.
TTCATTTCACTTGGTAATTAAAACTTCCATTTTCACTTTGTCTCACGATTGCGTCTTCCACCGCCAATCCTCAGTAAGCGGCACGGTCACTAGAGTCACAGCTCGCGCGTGAGCTGCCGCTGCTTCATTTCTCCAAACTGTTCTTCCAACAGTGTCCGATTGGAACCTGCTTGCAGTTGTGTCAATCAAGGGCAGCACTTTGACTTCGAGGCCCTTTACCCTTCACGGCTAAACAATGGTAGTCTGTGATGACAGCATTCTTTCCTAAGCTCTTGTTTAACGCCTCGTAGGGAGATGACATGATTCTCATCCTGTGACTTCAAACGCAGGGTGCACACCTTTCTGCTGAGGACCTTTCTCGAGACCCAGACAGAGATTTCCAGTCGAGGTTTTTTAATGTCGCTCTACAAGGATATACAAGCATGCTATGTCGTCAAGTATTACTATAATGGCTGACACAAAGAATGTACTCTCTGTCAGTGCCAAATTGACTTTTGTGGACGCACAAGGAGATAGGGCAAGCGGAGGCAAGCGGAAGCAAGCATCTTTGTAGTCGCAGTCTTCCTGTGATGCAAGAGACAACTCGCCGGTGTCGCCCTCGGGGACCAGATTCGGCGTCTCGTGGGCAGTGATGCGCCGAGGACTCCCTATTTTTGTGGTGAGGAATCTGCAGCACAGCGCGCAGAAGGGAGCAGACAGTACACCTGGACAGCTCGCGCATTTTCGCTTGCTTTGACGCTGTAAGCAACCGCGTCCGTCCGGCTGTTTCATCCCCTTCAGGCTTTTATGTTTTCTCTTTTTTATTTCATCAATCCTGCAAACCTTCCACGCTCGGCTGCAGCGCATAGTCGCTCTCCCTTTTGCCCAATCTTTGAGGAGCTGGCTTGAAGAAATTTGCGCGACCAAGTGCGTGGAAGTGCGCTGCCTGATCTACCCGTGCGTGTCCAATAACTCCACTTTGAAACCTCTTCGAGATGAAAGAAAGACGCTTCTTGTGCAACAAATACTCTCTCTGATTCGTTTTAAACTCAATTCCAAGCGAAGTTTAGTGAGAAGAGCATTTCACTCTTTCATTGAAAATGAAAACATACGCTCTTCACGCCTTCTTTTCGTCGTTGACGGTGGATTGAAATTTTCCTTGACTTGGCCTATCTCAATGAGGCCGCGACTGTATCCTGTGTCCTGTGACCACCCAAAAAAGAGACAAAAAAGCTCGCCACCAGGGCTTCCCACCTAGTCCCCTACGGTAGTACTGACCTGGCCTGTCATGGCTTAACTTCGGAGTTCGGATGAGTTCCGGTGTACATTCATGAAATGAAAATTTGCTTAAAAATTAATCTATAGAGAACGAATCTACGGGTCCTTTAGACAAGCACAAGTGNCACGTGCTTCAATGTAGTCAGCGCAGTGTTCTTCCCCAACGCGCGACCGATCGCTGATGCTCCTTCATCGCCAATTTCATTTTTTCGAAGACTATTTCATTACAAAATGAGATGAGGTCGTCAGTCACCACCAATAAAGTCCAGCAAGAGACTAATGTTTTTCACCAAACCGGTGTCAAAGTCACACGTACTCCAATGTAGTCAGCGCAGTGTTCTTCTCCAACGCGCGACCGATTGCTGATGCTCCTTCATCGCCAGTTTCAGTTTTTCGAAGACTATTCATCACAAAATGACATGAAGTCGTCAGTCACCACCAATAAAGTCCAGCAAGAGACTAATCTTTTTCACCAAACGGTGTCAAAGTCGCACGTACTTCACTGTAGCCAGCGCAGTGTTCTTCTCCAATGCGCGACTGATCGCTGATGCTCCTTCATCACCAATACCATTCCAAGAAAGACTAGTTCATTACAAAAAGACATGAAGTCGTCAGCGATCAAGTTCGAGAAAGTTCAACAAGAGACTAATCCTTTTCACCAAAAGGTGTCATAGTCACACGTACTCCAATGTAGTCAGCGCAGTGTTCTTCTCCAACGCGCGACCGATCGCTGATCCTCCTTCATCGCCAATTTTATTTTCTTGAAAACTATTTCATTACAAAAAAGACATGAAGTCGTCAGCCACCAAGTCTGAGAAGTTCAGCAAGAGACAAACCTTTTCGCCAAACCGGTGTCAAAGTCAGACGTGCTTCAATGTAGTCAGCGCAGTGTTCTTCCCCAACGCGCGACCGATCGCTGATGCTCCTTCATCGCCAATTTCATTTTCTTCAAGACTATTTCATAACAAAGAGATATAATGTCGTCAGACCAAAAGTCCGAGAATGTTCAGCAAGAGACTAATCTCTTTCACCAAACTGCTGTCAAAGTCGCACGTACTCCAATGTAGTGAGCGTAGTGTTCTTCTCCAACGTGCGACCGATCGCTGATCCTCCTTCAGCGCCAATCATGTTATATGAAAGACTATTTCATTAAGAAAAGACATAAAATCGTCAGCCACCAAGTCCGAGAAGTTCAGCAAGAAAACTAACCTTTTTCACCAAACCTGTGTCAAAGTCAAGCGTACTAGCTCAGTTGCCCCAGCAACACTCATCCCATCCACGACTTACCGTAATTGCTGAAGCGATTTGTTTCCATTGAGCGCCACGGCCACCTTGATGGCTCCATCTTGCCGCACGCACCCAGCTTCAAACCTGTGCGTGAAAAAAAGGCACCGTCAGATAATCAACCTAGGCAGCTCTTTCACTCAGCGGAGGTCACCTCACTTACCACACGGCCACCTCTCGGTCGAGAGTGTTTAGTCCTTCGCCCACCGAGTTCACACACCAGAATCTCGACTCGACGCCACAAATTCTCCGGTCCTTGTACTTTCCCATCTTTCTCCGTTGCGTCAGCCTCCAGAACGCTCGATCGCGAACAGCGACATCTATGACCTTCACTGTGCGAACTGCTCTGTGCCCTGCCCTGTGTCCGCGTGTTCTTGTCGGAGTGCCACAGTGGTGTGCGTACCATCTTATTCAAATCAAAGTCAACGCTATAGTTTGGTGTATCAAAAAAGCAACTATGGAAAAACTAATACTTGACTGGTTCTATTTGTGGGCGACGTTTGATGACATCGTTCTGTATTGTTTTCACTACCTAGACTGATATAAGACCGTGGTAGCACACGCCGTGAAACTCGGTACAGTCTTACTAATATAACTGTGCACACCATTGGTACAAAGGAGAAAGTCCAAAAACCGCAGGGTGCATCAAGAGCAGCAGGGTGAACAGAGGCAGGGGGACGCGCGAGAACAGCACACAGCAAGCAGCAAACAGCACGAACGAGAGGCGACGAACTGGCACGATGAGTCAGGCAGAGTTGGACAAGGAGGTTTACACGTCTGCGATGAATCTCGTTCGAGGGAGCACGGACGTTCTCATGCTTACCCTCTCCGGGACAGCAGTTGTGATTTGGAGAAGGTTTATATCGAACGCTTCACCGGCAGAGGCTCAACGCGCGGCAACGCAAGTCGTGGAGATGCGTCAGCAGGGTGGTGGAAATGAACTTGTTCATGGTGATGATTTGACCGATATTATCGTCTCAAGAGAATACACTTTTAATTGCTTTTATACTACAACACCAATGAATCAATCAATCTTGAGTTCTGGATATACCTTTTGAGCGAGTGTAATCGACTGAAGATATGCACACAAATATGTCCGTATTGTTGGACGAGTATGAATCCACATCTCAGGGTCCGAGAAGAATAACAACGACGTGTTACGCGCATGTGCAAGTACTCGATCTCTCATAGTCTGTGAATCATTGATGGAACGCAACAAATCTGGCGAAAAGCTAGATACTCGATCCAAGTATTTTGAATACACTGACCTCTCATGTTTCTGACTTAAACAAATGCCGTCACTCAAGGTGCCCAGAAAACCAACCAGATCTTCTAACGGTGCCGTGTAGCGAACAGAACCAAAGTCCACTAAAGCGGTAGACATATCGCTTCCTCCGCCTGACGTACTGAACAATACATTATGAGCCCAAGGATCACCATGTCCCAAAACCAAAAGTCCGTCCACCTGATCGAGAAAACATTCTGTCATTGCATGTCTCCATGTTTCAACCTCAATTACATATTTCTGCAATAGATCAACCTTCTTCCAAGTATCGATCACTTTATCAAGCATGCCATGAAATAGTGCTCGAAGATGTCCCCATCGATTCGATCCGTTTTCCGTTTCTGTCTTCACATCAATAAACTGATCCCGAATGCTCCAAAGAGCAATGTGAAAATCAGCAAGCGCGATCGCAAATGCCTCACTCTGGTCAAAATCAATATTGTCCGTGTATTTTTGACCTTTAAAACCACGCGCCGTGAGATCCTCCATGACCAGCACCGTCGGGTGTTTCTCCTCAGCCTCAGGGTCAATAAAAACCTTTGGACCTTCAAACAACTTTGGAATGACCAGCTTGGTGTCTTCTGGTAGCAACAAGGTGCCATCATCAGCAGCTTTCCACCATTTGCGCAAAAACGCACGCTCGAGCTTTAGTTGATCGGTAGGCTCCATGATCGCCAGTGACGGTGGGCATTTCTCGTCATACTCGGCAAGAGCATCCTGCCCGGCTTCCTTGATGGCATCCTTGTCTTTTCCAAGTGTCCTGGCCCACTCCTCCGCCTTGATGCCCACATTGTCTCGCTGCTCCTTTGCTTGCTCCTTGTACGAGTGTTCGGGGACCACCTTGATAAACAGCGGCACCTCCCATCGCGGTCCACGCAGCGTAAAGCTGGTCGACTGCAAGCCCAAACTGTCCTTGATCACCTCGAGCACATCGCCATCTGCCTCACTCAACCCAAGCGCACGCACCACCCTGTCGCGCGATTGCTCAGGGTTGTCGAGCTTCAAGTCCTGCCGTAACTGCTCCATTTTTTTTCCTTGCCTGACGAGGTGGTGGAAGCGCACGCGCGCGCGTCTCGGTAGGTAGGTAGATAGGGACGGATGGATAGAAGCAACCTGTAGCGAGAGAGAGTGTGTTGCGTGTATGGTTGTGCATGCTTGTGCTCCTCCTGTTGCTGCTTGCTACTGTTGCTTGTGTCAGAGTGTGCAGAAGGTGACGTGCCCCTGGTAGTCTCTCGGTAGTTTCCTTAAGGATTAGCTGAATGGGTAGAAAATGCTTGATGAATGTTCTTTACTTCTTTCCTTGCCTTGTTGTTTGTTTTGGGTCTGCCGGACGCAGCTTCCCGCGTCCTTTGGCAGATCTGAGAGCTCCAGCCTTTTGTATTGGAGCAAGCAGGGCCTGGTGCCGCCGCCACACGATGGCAACCAGGGTAGGGTTGTGACGCGCTTTCCCAGGGTGGGCAGCGCAATGGATGGTTCCAGAAGTGAAATGGTCAAGGTCCAAGGCGAAACTCGTTTGAGTTCCCGACCAAGGAGCTCTTCTCGGGAACCCAGGGAAGCCTTCCTTGGTTCTCGGGACCACGAAGGCTCTCCCAGTCAATGAGATGAGCGTGCCCATCCAGGCTCTCGCGGTCCTTCACCCGCACCGTTGGCGGAAACTCCGCCAGCACGATGTTGCCAGGCTTGATGTCGCCGTGCACAAGCTCTGCTCGCTCGAGCACAACAAGAACATCCCCGACCTCGGCGACCCACTTGGCGATCGTTTCCGCACACAAGTCGACGAGCCAGTCCAAACTTCTTCCGCGCACGCTCGTCGCGAGCACGTAGTCCCGCATCCCTGTTCCGCCTCCCCTCCCAACGCAGCCCTCGAAAATGATACGCGGGACGCCGTGGGATACATCCAGTCCCTCCAACCTGCGCAGGGCCGCCACTTCATCGCGCCACCGAGTCTTGTCGGTGAAAAACTTGATCGTGGCGGATTTGCCGCGGACCCAGCCGTCGTATACCTGCAACAGAAAACCGGGCACGCGATGGCCCCACACAAGGTACAGCCTCTCGCCACAGCCGTCATCCTTTGGGACATCTCCAAACAAGCTCATGTCGATCTCCCCGTTCAAGGAGGGCCGTGCAACACGCAGCCTTCGGGGGTGCGACCAAGGTCCGGGTCGACTGGCTCAGCCGCGGCCCGCAAAAGGTTGCCCGCCAGGCCGAACCAGGACACCAGTGTCTCCAGCACGTCGCGGTCGTTGTCCCTATCTCCATTAAACCGCACTGGAGCAGTCGCAGAGACGTCGTACACCTCGTAAGAGTGCACATGAGCCACTGGCGGACTTTCGGAGCCAAGGAGGAGATGACTTGGCCATGCACTGGTCGGCCGAAGACGAGTTCGGGACCAACGCCGCGTTTGGCATCGTCAACCTTCTTCATCACACGGTCAGCTGGAAAGTTGCATTTGGCAGCCCCGCATCCACGGACAAGTCATTGCTTCAAGCCAAAGTGGCCGGAATGTACGGATCATGGCGACACCGTGCAACTAACTTTTGGAAACTCTTCACCGGAACCGGAGACATTGTGTCAGATCCCAGTGTGAGCAGCTACATTATCCTCTTTTCTGATGGACGCCTTCTTGAAGAGGATAATTGGGACGACCAGCTCGCAAAAAAGAATGAGATGGCTACGAGGCTAGGGTCAGAGATGCCCACCGTCATCTGCTTTCGCACGCGCATAGAGAACGACACGAGCTTCTTCGACGCAATCTGCGATGAAACTTTTTACCCCGGTATGAATGGTGACACCGACGACACCATCGCGGAAAATATTATTTCTTACATGTGTAGTCCGTGAATTCCTTTCAACATCATCTTAAAAAAAAGCTGTTTAGAGTGATATGTTTGTTTGAAAATTGAGTGATGTAAACTTGGTCAAACGGGGACTAAGCGCTTACCCCGTGAATATCTCAACTTGACTTGATTGCTGGAGCCAATGCACATGGGACCAATGCAAGGACCGCGATCAAATTCTCAAGAAAAATGCTGTGTTGAAGAGCGAGTTCTCTCTGCACACAGGATTGCAATTTGCTCCATGTGACAACTGAGGCAAGTTCCCGTTTCCCATTTGCTCCAATGTGCCAAAACTCCACCCTGCACCCCATACACTTGCAGTTGTGAGCGCCGTCTTCCATAGCCTGACGAAGGTACCACTTGCTCATATTCACTCGCCTCGCCTGCAAACATGCCCCCCCCCATTCACTTGTCGTGCCACTACCACCTCTCAAGTTGTCCCGGTACCGATAATACTACTACTATCCTCAGCCAGCATGGCCACGCAAACGCATTCTGCCAGGCCCTGCGAGCGACCAGGGTCCAGAGGCATCGGGCATGGATTTCACTGAGAGAACGGCTGCGGAATCGCAGCTGTAAACCGTAGAATATTCAGGACAGAAGAGAAGAACAGAAGGACATATTTTGAACGTTTGTCAGAATTCAGGTCAAACACCGACCAAGCACTTGTCTTGCCATTTTTCTGTTTGAAGAAAGGTGGGGATTAGAGGCTCTACGCTCACTCAAAAAGAAAAGAAACGTGCTTCAGGTGAGAGGCTTGTGGTGATCTGCATCCGAGAGACTGGCTCGACAAGCTCGCCGTCCAGAGTGAGGTAGCCTGGAAGGGTTCTCGAAGGGTAGCACGCGTCTAGACGGAAAGCCTTCACAGCCACGCGATGCACGAACGGAAGTGAAATGTGCTCCCCGGATTCCAACGCCAAAAGCGCGCGGAGGAGACGAGACCTGCTGCTCTCAGATCTCTTAATGTACATCAAGTCTATGTAACCATTATTTGGTGTTGCTCCCGGGGCCGCGTGCATATCTGAGGTAATGTGCGACACATTCATTCCCCAAACTAGTGCGAAGCCTTCTTCGGGGTTCACCTCCTCCCACGTAGGGATTTCTTCATTTACTGCGGCCACACTCTCATCTCGATCCTTTGGTAAATAAGAAAGAACGGCTCGATAGTGTGGTGGGAAGCAGAGATGGCTAAGGGCGCCGATCATAAACCTTGTACCACCTAAAAATCGGTACTTTTCAGAATCGATGTCCACATCTGCGACAATGCCCCAGCCAAACGATATACAGGAGAACCGGTCGGGTAGCGGTGCGCCGTCCGAGTCCAGCGCCTGAACTGTCCAGAGGTCTACCTCTGTGGTGCGACCCCTGGCAATGGCAATCGCAGCGCTTTCAACGGGATTTCCAGCTTGGACTTCCTCATTTGACGACAGATGGCGTAGCGAATGAAATAACCCGTTGCCACTTCCACAAGGCACCACGCCGATGCTACAGGGCAGCATCGGGCCTGCATATTCCCTGTGCGCTCGTAGTCCTTGAAGCACCTCATACACCATGCCGTCTCCTCCGACTACAATAACTCCATCAAACTTGCTCAGCGATGTAGTCAGAACGATCATGGTGGCGTCCCCTTGTGATCGGGTCACAACCACTTGTGTCTCGACTCTGCTGCTCTCTAGTATTGGGCGAACAGTGTTTTCGAACTGCTCCACACCATGGCTCTTTCCGCTCTTTGGAGAAATGATCACCAACATCCTTCGGCAAGTGGAAGGGCACAAATCGTAGTTTCCTGGTCCTGTTACAGTAGAAGTGAGTGCCTGCTCCCAGGAAAGTACGAAATCCGGTGAAGAGTCACTGAAGAGCACTAGCTCCCGTCTAATTCGAGATGGAGACCCTGCGCAACAAAGGCAGCTGGAGCAACAACCTCCCGAAAGGTCCGGGGCTGGGTAGTAAACGATGACAACCTCAAGCTCCTCGTCATCCACAAACTCAGGGTCGGTGAACCACGAATCCGTCCTCTGGAGGCCGCTTTGGGAAGTATTTCTTGGCCTCAAGTAAATGCAAGTGACATCTCTCAAGAGAACTTTTGCGAGAAGCGAGTCCAGCCGATCTAGTACAAGTAGCACGCTCGCAGACATGCAGAGCCTAACGTTTACTTGCACTGCACCAGCAACAACCGCAATATCCCCGAGGTTGCTCTCTAGTATAATTGGGGCGCCGTCCAGCTCAAGGAGCCCATCCCCGGCTCCATCTTGCAGATCCAGTAGCCTATCTTCAAGCTCGCCGCTCGAGCCCGCCCGAATGCGAGCCATGCTGCCAACGGTTCGCCCAACGTCCGTGACGATGTGTGCGTGCACAGCTCACTCGCACAGAAGCCCGGTACTCGCTCAATCGTCTGAGAGAAGCCGTGCTCTGCACAGATTCTCACCAGCTCACGAGACGCCACGAGATATCGCAAGAAAAGAAGGCACCACTGACGAGCGCATACCAGGACTCTAGGTACACTCGCGCACCTTAGCGCTGGAAGCGAATGTCTGCGTTGTAGCAGAACTCTAGACTAGCTATAGCACTGACTGCGAGGACCGACCTTCTCACAAAATGTCCATCGGAACCCGCTACTCCAAAAAGTAGTCCTTTCATACGACTGCTCTGTACTCGCTACTCTCGCTACTCACAGGCATTACCACTTCCAGTAGGAATGAGTTGCCCCGCCAAAGGCGGCAAAGAGAATACAATTTATGGTAGAAGGCTCATAGACAGACCTGGTGGGTTATACAAAGAACAAAGAGAGCATAAATGAATATGCATGCAGAACCCCAATGCTAAGCGTAGGGATTGATTGTAGGGATGTCGCATTCTATTTTTGGTGAAGACAAAGATGAAGAGAAAGATACTTCCGAAACTGAAACTTATCTCTTTTTCAGTTTTCAATTGCCACCTTTCAACTTTCAATCTCCGATTTTTGATCCCGCTGTCAACTTGAACACATTTTTGAATCATACAAATTGTTCATTGATCAAGAACAATCAGGCCAATGCAATGGACACAATGGACCACGAGTCTCAGCAATGAAGAAGACAAGATGGTAGAGAGCCTCAAGAGATATTTGCAGCACATACTTCCGAGGCTTGCTTTCTCTCTCTCGGAGCTTGAGAGGCCAAAGTCTCCCCGAAAATGGAGAATCTTGTGCAGCTTCGGGGGAATCTCGAGCGACTTCGCAGCCGCAGAGCGCAGTCGGAGAGGGCCTGTGAAGAGGCCTGCGTGGCTGCTCTAGGCCGGCTCGTTGCAAGTCAGATCCATCGCGCGCCAACTTCGACAGCTTCCAAGTCGGGTCCGAGCAAGCAGCCTCGGCTGCCCGAGCCAGATCATGCGGTGCTTGAGCGGGCGCTTCGGGAGTACTATACACTGCATAATCCGTCGAAGATCAGCACCATCCAGCATGTGCTGAACCACTTTCGCGGCCGAACGAGGGAGCTGAACGAGGCGCTCATGGTGCAGTACGGGGAGGACTTGTCCGGGTGGCTCGCCCCCGACTCGGCGAGCATCGGCACGGGGGTGAGTTCTGTAGGCTCGAAACCTCGCGAACGTAGACAAGGCTCTGCCTCCGTATCTGCGCACGCCTCTTCTGCTGGCCCCGGATCCACCACAAGCTCACCGCGTCAGCGATCTGCTTCTGTCGCAACACCTTCGGTTCCTGGGTCGATTTTGGACTCCACTTCGCAAAGGGCGAGCGGGCGCAAGGCTCTTGTTGGATGGTTTCAGAACGCCGTGACAGAATTTCATATTCCAGGGAAGGAGTTCTTAATCAGATCCGGCGCACAAAGCTCCATGTTTGGCGTCGAGAATTTGTGGGTAGAAGTGATCCAGGGGAGCATCCGCGCAGACTTGTGCGTGCGCGAAAGCCAAGCCAGCAGTGCGCAGCCTGGCAAACAAGGCTCCGAAACTGTCCCAAATTTTGCAGAGCTATCGATTCGGTCAGAATCCCCAGTAGTGGTCAAGTGTAAGGTGGAGGGTCTCCGTACGGTGGACAAAGTGGGCTTTGCCAGCATACAAGGCAAGCACTTTGAGATTGAAAATGTTGAGATGGACGCGGAAGTGAAGTTTGCTTTGATATTTTACTACGAAAATCGGCGATGGAAAGCTGCCGAAAACTTCAAATTTCAGCTCACCAAACTGAAAACTAACAAATCGTTGGCTGATCCAATCATTCGATCGGTTGCGAACGCTACGATTCCGGGAGCAATAAAGGACGCCTTAGAAAGGCAGCTTGCACCAGAATTAGGGGACATCATGCTCAAATCGTGCGTATCACCTGGAGCAACACCGACTCAAAAGCCGATGGGTTTGGCGGCACTATTGGAGATCAAGTTGATGGGTTGGCCAAGCGCCCCGGAGTTGGATGTTAACTTGCCCAGAGCTTTGTTCTCCAAAACTTCGAAAGAAGGCAAGCTAGCGCTAGGGATTTTACGAAAGCTGGAGATGACAGAGGACCAACTGATTGCCCTGGCAAGATTGAACGACAGTTTTAAGTCTGGAGAAGCGGTCAGATCGAGCCGGCGGAAGGAGTCTTGGCAGGGTGGCGTCTTCCCCTTGGAGAAGCTCTCTCTGGAGGAATTGGTCCATTTGCGTGACGGCCTGTACATTGGCGAGCTTATCACGGTCGATGGCCCCGGCGGGTTGCAGAGCGCGGACGGAAGCGTTGGAAGCGCAGAAGTGGGGAGTGAATACACCGCGGAGGGGAGCTCCTCTGATGCCTCTCTGCTAGATTCGGACGCCGAAGAGTCAGGCGATGAGTGTCGGTCAGTGCCATCAAAGGGGAGCGCCAAGTCACATTCTCGGACATTCGCTGCTGGAGAGGAGTGCAGCAACGAGTGGGCCAGTGATCGATTTTGGAGGCATTTGAACGAGTTCAAGTTTGCGCACGATGACCAGGTGTTCGCAGCTGAGTACGCGGAGCTAGTGTCTGCAGCAGCTCGTGCACAAGCATCTGCACAAAGCCGCCTCGACCAGATATGCGACGCGGCCAAGTTTTCGCGCTGGAGTCTGGCCAAGTTTGTGGAACGAGTGGATGCAGTTGTTGGGAAGAAAATCATGGAAGTGGAGATTCACATTCACGCTATTGATTTTCGCATGAATGCGGATATTGTTGCGGATGTCCTTCGAGCTTCTGTTTGGAAAGTGGTGCGAAGCAATAAAACGCTGAGCGAAGAGATACGACTAAGACGGCTGCGCCATGTGCACAAGGCCTTCAGCACTGTGGGCTATGTTCTCTCTGCGATCAAGTCGCTGGCTGGAAAACTTCATATGACTGCAACGGGCGCGATTACAGGGGGTCGAACGCCGGCATTTGAGGTTTCCTTGAAAGACGTTAGTGCCGAAGGCGTTCTTGATCTTCAGCTCAGCAATCTGCGAATTGGCGGCTTGTTCAAGGAATTTGCTGTATGGTTTATGTCTTTCTCGCATCTTCTGCGGCAAGGAAGTGCAATGTCGAAACTTCGGCGCCAAGAGTCAGCGCACGCTTTAAATGTAACGAAGGACTACCTCATGAAGCACTTGGAGCTCTTCCAGTTTTTCTTTGATATCGAGAGCCACACGGACGCCGAGGATGCATCCTTGATCCTTTCGCTGGCTGCACAGAAAGAGAATCCTCGCCCAGCCCTCTCGGTTCACCTTGCGGGAAGTCTGCGCGAGGTTTTGGACTATTCGAGGACCCATGCACAGCGATATTGGGTCGGGTTGACCCTTGAAAATATGTCGGCCTTCGTCGACCTCTGTGAAAATGGCGCGAATCGTATGCAAGGCAAAGCCCTCGCGGCAGCGGTTCAAAAGAGCTTCCACGGGGAGTCTCCGACGGTGATTGAGCTGACATCAGACCTCTTGCGCAGTGCCGAGTTTGCGGACCGAGAGCTCTCCCTGCAAGAGGCTTTTTGGGTGTATGGATTTGCAAGGTTTGTTTACTACACCTCCGAAAGTGGCTCGCCTCTACCACCTCCTTCCGATATAGCAACGGATGATGGTGGAGAAGCTTTGGAAACTGATGATGAGTGTGCAAGTGGAGGTGATGAAATCATGTAGCAAAAGAAATAGTTGCCACATATTTAAGTTTTGGAAATGGGGAAGCAGCCGTCAAACACAATTTCTTCGAATTTCTATTTCTGAAAGAGTCTCTCACCTTAAACTTCTGGTTTGAGTCAACTCAATTGATACTTTTGACTTGTAGACTTTCCATCAAGGAGAAAATAAAGATCTGTATCCCTCAAACTCCTTTCCCGATCTTCCCTTTTATCTCCGGTCTGAGCGCAGATGAGCCTTTGGATGTCATTCGCAGTGTGAATACTGAATGACGGAATACGGGATTGGTTTTCCTTTTTTTGGCCGTGTCCTAGAGTTGTTGAGGCGAGAGCAACGACCATCATACTGAGAAATCATTCACGAAGGACACAATGAGATCCAAAAGCCTTGCGGTGTTTCCTAATTTTGACACGTCCGGATTTTCAAATTGATCTTGCATATAGCTGACAATGGCCTCACGCATTGCAATCGAGATGGCGCTGACCCTTGGCGAGGCGTGCATTGTAATCCAATCCGCAAGAATGGAGCGGCTCTCATAGGCAGGCTCAAGCTTACCCGAGGTAAACAAGATGAGTGCCATTGGAGGAACAAAGGTCGAGTCGTAGAGCTGTACCTTGGAGGTCTTCATCTTGGTGAGAAAAGTGAGAATTCCCGAGGATCCGCCGCCGTTTGTACCATTAAACGCAACTTGAGGAGCTAGCATGCCCGTGTTCGTGGACTTGTTTATCAGAGAAACCTTCTCCCCGCCTTTGCAGACATAGGAGAGAATTTTGCCATTGGGAACTGGACGAGCGAGATTGGGATACAAGCCAGCGAGGAGAACGCAGCACAAGAGCGGCTCAATTGTCGCATTTTTGTTGAGCAAATCGCTGGCAGGAAATGGTCTCAGTGAGGTGAAATCCGAATCTGGCCGATCTTTCAGGTCTGCAAAGCGGTCAATCTGAGCATCGCGTCCCGCAAAACCAGCGCCTTTTAGAATGTCTAAGAGCTCTTGTTTGCTGCGTTGAATTTGCTTGAGTGAACGATGCGAGATGAAATAAGTCCTGGCAAACTGACTTGCGCGGTCCTGCGAGCTCCGCGCAAGCTCAAAAGACCAAGCGCGATACACCAACGCATAGGTAAGAAGGTCAGAGTAAGGGTGCGTAAACCTTTTGTGCATGGCGGCAGCATTGCCATGTTGTGGATTGACAAAGAGCTTTTGCTCCTCCATCCCAATGGAGCTTGCGATTGTCAGGATGGGATCGAGGCACTGAAAGAGCGCTCCGAGCAAGAGCATTTTGGCAATCTTGTAGTTGACTGGCAGCTGGCTAATATGATTGCCCAGTGGGGTGAGGCGCAATGTCACCTTGCCCCCCTCTGAAGTGCGAGACTCGGCGTCAGTGCGTTCCAGCCCGCCAATGTCTTCGAGGTTTTCCACGGCGGCGGCGATCGATTTCGGGGTCGGGGCGTCGAGCGCCTTGGATAGAAATGCCCAAGGGTCTAATTTGCCCATGCAGAGGATTTGAAGAATGACACCTTCTAAACTGACCCTCTGAATTTCTGGCTTGGAAAACTGCGGGAGGGAGTGCTGTAGGTGCGATGACAAAAGTTGGAAGCAAATTCCCGGCCGCACGCGCCCTGCGCGACCAGCACGCTGCTTCAAAGAGGCAGTGGAGGTGAAAACGTTTTTCAGCTGCTCAATGTTGGTTCGCGAGCTAAACTCCATCTGTTTCACCTTACCGCTGTCAATTACGAAACACACGTCAGGAATTGTCACTCCAGTCTCTGCTATGTTGGTGGAGAGAATAATTTTCTGCGCGCCGTTTCTCGGTACCGCAAAAACGCTTCGCTGTTCGGCCTGGTTGGACAAGGCGGAATGGAGCCGAATGATATTCACCTTAGCAGAGTCCGCAAATCCACGGTGATTGGACAATCTAGCGTACATGGCCTCAATCTCGTACAGCCCAGGGAGAAAAACTAGAATCGCGTTCGAGTCCTGTTGCCCAGCTTGATCCAGGGTCTCCAAGGCACCGAGAAAGCTCTGCTCCACAGGTCCAGTCTGTGAAGGGGCGAAGCCCTTCTTGCGAGAGTTGACGATGAAAAGCAAAATCGCTTCAATGAGGTCAAAGTTCACCTTCGTCTCGTCGTAATTTGCCAGGCTCTCCATGGCGGCCTCTGAGTAAGCATTTTCTTGGAGCTCGTATTCGTTGTATGTATCCTTGTCACCATACTTGCGGTTACGGGAAATACAAAACTCTGAGCCGCGCTCGCACACATACCCGGTGAGCTGAATCGCGTCTTCTAGAGGAAACGTTACCACCGGAAAAGACCTGCCCCCAGTCTCAACGATCGGCGCGTGGCTGAAATAGTCACTAAGCTTATTTAAATCGATCGTTGCAGACATGAGCACCACCTTGAGCGGGTCGCCATTCTTCTCTCTCTCCAAGACAACCTCCTTAAGGATGTTCAGCAGGAGGTCTGACTCTACGGACCGCTCGTGCACCTCGTCGACGACAATGTGGCTATAATTTGAGAGTAATGGGTCTGACCGAAGCGAGCGCAAGAGCACCCCGGTGGTCTCGTAGGCGAGCCTGCACCTTGGGCCAACCTTTCGCTCTCCACGAATTCGGTAGCCCACAAGAGACTCACCGTCTCCAATGCGATCATCGCCCATTTCCGCGGAAACCCTCTCAGCGACGGACATGGCCGAGATTCGACGCGGCTCAGTGACAACAATATTTGTCTGGCTGCCTCTCCCATTCAAAACCTCATTTACTAACAGAAAATGTGGAATCTGTGTAGTTTTCCCGCTACCCGTTGCAGAGCTAACGACCACCGCGCTGCTGGAGTCAAGGGCCCTGAACAAGTCGTCCCGAATTTCCATGACGGGCAAGGTTTCTCTTTCGGCCTTATACTGTCCATACTTTTTGGACGCCAGCCTTTCCTCCAGTCGATTGCGCAGTATCGCGCTCTGCTCGTCGTCCACGAACCTGAAGTTTGCCTTCTTTCTTTTGGTTGGAGCATTAGGCGTGACCTCGGCATCCACGCCGCTGCCCTCAACATCATCGCCATCGGCGGTGTTCCCATCACCATCGCCGTCGTCTGCACGCGATGGATCGTGAGCGTTCGCCCCATTCCGTCCCTTTTCCGCGGCAGCAGCCTGGCACCTCCTCTCCACTAGCTCGGAGACGATCTTGGCTCGCTGAAGGCTCTCTCGCCGCATCTTTTCCTCTTGCTCCTGCTCGTCTTTGTCCTTCCAATCCAGCCACATTCTCTGCGCACTGAGAGGAAGTTGGACATGGTATTGGTAGTCTTTGGCAATATTGAAGAGCGCAACCAGCGACACATACTCCCGGGCCAGCTTTTGTGTGGTGCAGTACTTGTCAGTCATTTCGAATCGGAAGCCTTCAAACTCGACCACGCATTGATGCATTGTCGTGCTGATAGGCTTATTCGTGAAGCGCAGCACGCAGTTCTTGCCAAAGGACTGTTTGGTGTGCTGTTCTAATAGCTTGGAAGGGTCCGGCTTGGATTTCTTGTTGCCGCTGTTCGAGTCCAGCTCCAACTTTACGAGCGAATATAGTGATTGCGAGGAGCCAGGTTTCGCCACCTCATCGTCAGCCGATTCATCGAACATCCCCCCGAGGAACCCCGCATCGTCTCCATCTCCGTCTCCGTCTCCATCTCCATCCCCTTCGCCAAGCTCCGATCCCGGTTCCTTGTATGAGTCCATTTCCTTGCCACGGGTTCCCGTGGCGGCTGAAGAGGGCGCGGGAAAGTCTTCGTAGCGAATGAGATGGCTGATGTCCTCCTCCTCTTGCGGCAGAAAGTCGTGTATGTCGAGGCCCTTGAGCTCGGCGTGATCTTCCTTCATCTGCATCAGCTCCACGCGAAGTTCTCTGATCTGCGCACCAATCCGCTTCTTCTCGGACCTGATGGTCGTGAGCTCCTTCGCCTTCATCCTCTCGCGTAGAGACTCCTGCACGGCCCTGAACACTTGCATAGGCGATCTGGCCTCCAGCTCCTCCTGTCTGGCTGCCTCCTCCGCCTGCCGCTTGGCCAGCTCCAGGATGCGCCGTTTCTGCTCCGATTCCGATTCCGATTCCTTTGCTTTTGCCTTTCCAGTAGTGTTTCGAGCCGACGCTGCCGAGCCTGTCGACGATGAAGCTTTGGGACTTGCCGGTGCTTTCGAATTGGCCGACGGTGGTGCATTTGGTGCATTTGGTGCATTTGCCGATGGTGCATTTGGTGCATTTGGCGATGGTTTCGACGGCGGCGCGCTCTCCTTCGCCGTGGAGGTCGATCGCGGACTATCGGCGGCCATGTGGAGCGCGACTTTGACCTGTTCCTTCTGTTCCTCTGCGCGGTCGTCGTTGGCGGGAAGGACCCCTCGCGCCCAGCCATTGGGCAGGCGCGCCTCGGGCAAGTGCAGGACGAGCCAGTGAACGCACTTTCGAGGGTCGGGCCCACAGCGCTCGGCGGCCACGGCGATTTCGGCCTGAGCAAAGCCCAGCTCCTCCAGTTCCACGAACGTTTCCAGCGCGCGCTGCTTCATGCGCCCGGCGTCCGCACCTCGCCACGTCGCCTGCATCTCGCGCCGCGCGTTCTCCGACCATTCCTCCGGCTCCTTCGGGGATTCCTTGGCGAGTTCCCCCGCGAGTCCATCGTGGGGATCAACAGTCTCCGTACTCTGGAGAGCACCACCATCGTCGCCATGGTCACTTTCGCCGTTGGGGTGGCGGGACGCCGAGATTCGCGGCCAGAAATCTGCGCTGAGGTCGTCGACGAGGCCGGCGTCGCGGAGGACTTCCAGCGCGGAACGTTCCTGGGCCGGCGCCAGCGCCAGCGCCGGGCTCGCGTCGTCCGCGCGGCAAGCCTGCCTTCTCCGGTGGGCCCTACGCCGCACCGCTAGCACCGCCTGCGCGCTCCGGTCCGCCAGCCAGTCGTCCTGGAAGGTGTCCTCGCCGGGGACACTTTTTTCGCCACCAGACGTCGCGCCGCCGTTCTTGCCTTCCTCGCCTTCCGCAGGCGCGGCGGGGACGGAGACAGAGACGGAGACGGAGGCGGCTGGGATGTGAGTTGCGGACGCCCGCGCGGAGGAGATGCCCAGACCATCGTTGAGAGAGGCCACGCTGGTGGTCGCGTACGAGCGCTGCGACTTGATCTTCTTCTTCTTTCCCATCGTTTTTCAAGAAGAAACTAACGGGGTCCTCGCGGATTGAATGGAGGTAATGCAGGGGAAAGTCGAGGGTACGCGGGGAAATGCGTTCCCCGGAGTTGTGCCGTGCGCTCGCGACACGCAAATATACGCAAATGGTGGGTTAGTATGCGCCTTTGAATGCCTCTGAAGCCTCTGGTCGGTGATGTGAGGCGAGGGAAATTGGGTTCCGCGAATCATCGATTGATTTTGATTGATTGATTGATTTTGATTGATTGATGCAACCTTACTTTCAACAGGGCTTGTTTGCCTTGCACTCGTGTCACTCGTGTCACTCGTGTCACGAGGTCACGAGTGACTTGTGATTGATTTTGAAAGACTGACTTACTGACTGACTGACTGACTGAGCAATTATTTTTCATGTCTCTTGAAGTTTCGCAGCTTCAAGAGTGGATTAAAGATTGAATGGGCTGAACACAAGTTCAAACACGCGAAAGGTATTTCTAGCGATGCCTTCTTTCGCGACGAGAAAGAGACGGCCCAGGAAACACGTGAGCGGGAGGATAAATTAAACCAATTCGGCGGGGCACAGTCAATCTCTAGTGACGCCTATTTTGGTCGAGAGTCGCAGGAGCAGGAGCAGGAGCAGGAGCAGGACGCGTTCGAAAGTGCAACTTCGACTCCAGTAGTCTGATCAATACTTTCAGATTGGAAACAGAAATGAGCTGGAAGAGTCGTCGTGAAGATCGTAGACCTCTTCATCGAAACTGTCTCAGGTGAACACGGCTCAAGTTAGTCAGAGGAGAAGACGACTGCATAGAGACGGTCGGTCATACGTTTCGTTTTGAGTGCCTTGAGGCGCAAATTGTAGTGGGATCTCTGTCCCAACTTGTCGACAAAGTATTGATGTGATGAAAGCAATGGCGACAATCTGTTTACGTACGGCCTGACTTGGTGCTTTCCTGTCTCCTCTTTTTTGCAATTGGGTGAATTACAGCTCAGGATGGTGGAATCTATCTTCAGTCATTCTCTTGTTCTATGAGTAAACTCTTCTCGTTTAGTCTGGCTTCGTTCACCGAGGACCCAGAGATTCACGTCGACGCTGCTTGCAAGCTCTGCTGGAATGTGCGAGCGGCTGAGCCGAGCAAGACGCGCGAATACCAAAGATGAAACGGCAGCAGGAGTGAGAAACTTGTCTGGGCATCTGCGCTCACGCCAGAGCCGAAGCGAAGACGCCAGATATCACTGCTAACTCGCTCGGCCTGGAACCACGTCAGGCCGACGGGGCGGGCTTTTGCCCAGCAGAAGAGAGCTTGCTGTGGAGCTCGTTCGACGACATGGAATATTGCTACGCTGTCCCCCACTTCGAAATTCTTACTCTGGATCTGCTCCACAGAGGGGCAATCGTTCGTTAACATCCTAAAGAGAAGATGCTCCATCGCAAACGCGGGGCTAGAAAAGAAGCTTCTGACAAACCGAAGCAGAACATCTTGCTCGCTTGCAGATTCGGCGCCCTCCATCTTCACCTCTATCTCGAAAGCGTCTATCATCGGTTTCCCCGGAGATGCAAACTTGGAATCGAGATCGTCTGCTCGTCGTCGCAGCAGAGATTCTTTGGGCAGCTCACCCATCTTCGTAACCCCCCGCGAGATCATGTACGTTGCCGGAACAATTCCGGCGACCAAGCTGGCTGTTGCCAACTTTGCGACGTTTCTCAGCATCTCTCTATTTCGGCGGCAAGCTTATGATGCAACTATCTGGATTGGAACGTCGAAGCGTTTGCGTTCAAGTTTGGAGTTTTATCTGGATTGGAACGTCGAAGCGTTTGCGTTCAAGTTTGGAGTTTGGAGTTTGGAGCTTGGAGTTTGGAGTTTGGAGTTTGGAGTGACTGACTGTGAGCGCAGCTCAGCAAGTTTTTCTTTGCTCGTCGGCCAGAATTGCGCCAGAGGCAGTCGCCCGTCTGTCGCCCACTGGCAGTTGTCTAGACACTGTAAGCAACGGCTTTTGGAATGCTTTGGGATACTCGTGCGCAATGGCCCGCAGCACAAGTTCCTCTCTTTCCCTACTGCCATTCCGCATGGCCGAGTAGCAGTCAGGCCATCAAAGTTTGGACAAACACCACCATACACCTCGCTTTTCCATCTTCCCAAACACACTTTCCACGTTCTTTGCTCTCTCCGTCCCTACCAGGATAGTTCTGGCATCGATGCTCCACGATAACGTGAAGATTAAACTCGCCAGAGGACCGGTAATTTGGTACTCGAGGACCCATCGTAACCGGCTCGAGATGGGATACTTTCTCGTAAACTTATTGAATGTTCAAATGAATGCATTTTTTGTTGTTCTTTCTTTGTTCATTCGTACATTCGTACTTTGAACATTGAACAGAAAGAGTAGAAAGAGATTATTTTCTCCTCAGCGTATTCTTACTTGCAGCTATTTGCAGCTACTCTTTACAGCTACAAGCTAGTAGCTTCCCGGATCTTGTTGTGCATACGTCTACTGGTCTACAGACCGAGATCTATGTGGTACCTCAGGGCATGATTATTTAGCATAATTTTCTAGAAGTCTTATTCAACGAGAAACGTTCCAAGAGGCTTCCACTATCACTCATAGCCCTTTTCACTATGTGGGTGCTCCAAGAGGGTCTCTGCGAAACGCATTTTTAATTTTCTACACCTTTTCTTAACTCCAGCTATAGCGCTCCAGCTAGGTAGAGCTTGCTCAACATAAATAAGCACCCTTACATCACTATTATGAACGCGCTAACAATTGCTACCATCACAGGGACCCGCTATAGGTAATCATACCGTGGACTTGTACCGTAGTACTCGATTGTGCGTTGGTAACCGTAGCAAAGGCATACGGAGTCGTACGCACGAGTGTCCTCGAGAGAAGCGTCAAGATTGAGAGTGACTGCGTTGTTTTTCCTTTCTTTCTTTCTTCCTTGTGTGTAATCAATTCCAACTCTTTCGCGCTCTTGATTTTGATCAAGTAAGAAGCTTTGGCAGACACCTTTGCTTCTTTGGAGACTTTAGAGACTTTGGAGACTTTGGAGAAACGTGTTTTGTAAGTCTTCGTCGGACAAAGAACGAGCTGAAACGGCAGAAAGATTGTTAGAGTAGTGTAAGAGAAATGGCCGAGCCGCTAGATGAGAGCATGTTCCGGCAAAAGCTGACTCAGGTGTCGCGCCAGCCCTCTGAAAAGGACCGCAGCCGCCTTCTGAAGAATATTCAGCAGAACTTTTTGCTCACGGCGGCGCAGGCTGTTGCGTTTGCAGGTGAATGCCACGACACGAAGAGCAAGATGGAGGCCGGCGCGCTTCTTCTCGAGGCCGTGGAGGATGCAGAGAGGCAAACGTTTGTGCAGCTTTGTGTCGACAAGCTGTTCAAGTTTCCTGAGGATAAACAAGACTTTTGTGAGAAAGTTGGCATTCAAGTGCAGCCTTCGGAGGAAGGCAGCGGGGATCAAGGGCCTACAGTAACCAGATTCGACAAGCATGACGTGAAAGGCTATTCCGTGTGAGTCCCGTTGAGCTTGGCGTGGTGACAATCAATGTATAATACTGAAGAAAACGTGGTAGCCATACGGCAAAAGGCAGTGCCTAGAATCCTCAGATACAAGCGAACTAGCTATTGTCGCTTTGGATGATGCGTTTACTCATACTAAAAAGGAAGAGAACCAAAAATATCCAAATCAAATTTTACTATCTATATTCAACGGATGTTGTCGAAAAGCATCTCCATTTTATTGTCAAGCTGATTGATCCGCTTGCTCTGCAATAATAACATACTCATCAAAGTTGCCTCGAGCTGCTCGAGAACAGTAAGGGAGTCGTCTTTCTCCTGCCCGAGCGCAAGAGCCCGGCCGTTGGGGATCCATGACACCGGGTCGCCACCCGACTTGTTGAGCTCCTCAATCACAAAACTCTCCACTCCATTGCACTCCGTTTTCTCCTTCTCCTCCAGGTGCAAAATAAAAGCCAAGTAGTCGAACAAGCTATGCTCGTTTGAGATGTGATAGTAGAACCCGCTTTTGAATTCGCGGTGTGCGGTGTGCGGAAGCTCATCCTGTTTTTGCTTGTACTCAAACGCAATACGATCGAACGCGCCGCGCTGCAATCCACATATGAAGCAGTAATTGTTTAGCTGCGACTCGCGGTCGTGCTGTGTTTCTCTCAGAGCTGAGAAGGTATCGATAATGATTCCAAACACAACATTGAGCAGAAAGATGGATATGATGACAACAAACATCAAGTCAAAGGCGTAGCGCCATTGAGCATTCTCGTCGCTGGTGGGAAGCTTGGACATTACCGCTGCAGGCCCCTCTCCAATTCGCAGCCCCACATCAAGACTCAGCAAAAAGCAACCCAGGAGGCTCTTACATACATTTTCGCCGGTATCTTCATCGTAAAAGTGGTCCCGAAAGTAAGTGAATGCCACGAACGCGAAAGAGTACAGGGTCAGGGCTAGCAAGATAAAGGTCATCAGCAGACTCTGAAAAGGCACCACCACCGCTCGGACCACGTTTAGCAGCGTCTCGCTACTGAGGACAATGTCAAACAGCGGCAAGCTTAAGAGATATCCATTCTGCTCAAAATCTAGCCCGTAGTAGCAGCCACCTATGCAAGCTAATTGGAAGAGGGCTTCCACCTCAAACCCAACGTCATACAGGCAGCAAAACCACACTGCAGCTGGAGACCCGAGGCGAGAGGCAATGCGCTCGCCGCCAGAGTGCCTCTCATGCCGAAGAGACAAAAGCATCTGGCAAGCAAACCACGCTTGTGCCAAATTCAGATATCTACTACTTAACAGGACATCAAAGCCATAACGCAGCACCAAGAAGACGGAAACAAAACCAAAGCCGACTGCGAGCTTCATAGAGCTCAATACCCCGGACTTGTCCATCGGGATCGACAATGTGTCCGCCACAAGCAACTCCTCTTGCTCTGCATCAGCGACGTTATTCTGCTGCCCTTTGTTCTGTACATCTATGGTAGTCTGGGCCCCAAACGCCCGCATGGACCTCTGCTGCGCCGCGCGCACCTTTCGGGTCAGCTTTTTGAACATGATGGGCCCCTGGGTTCCGAAATGAATGGTCCTCAACATGATCAAGAGTATGATCTGCATTACAACAAGCACTCTTGCCGCGCCAAGGCAGGCCCAAACACCTGTTTTGCTCAAGTACGGACCGGCGGCGGAATATGCCTCTCCAGCGTTTGCGGCACATTGCGCATCGCTTATGACGTCGCATCGATCGTTGCTCTCGGATATACTCAATACTAGGCAAAAGTTAGTGAGCAGCGAAAGGCCGAAAACCACCTGCCTGAAGAGATCCAAGTCCATCAATAGTTGCTTGATGGGAATGAAAACCGGGATCGCATCCGAGAGCTGCTGAATCTGCGTCATTTCGTCCAGTAGGGAGCGAGCCGCCTCCAGAAAGTCGCGCAGGCGAGTGTCCGTGTTGGTGACGTCAATGTCTTGCAAAAGACGAACACGGGCCGAGTGAGAGAGAAAGCGGAGCGCGATGGGCTTTGGAAAGAAAATACGGTGCACCGCCCCTTTAAAGAAGACTTCGACGTTTCTTATTGCATCGCCAAAGTACACCATGGCCTCCATCTCTCGCTTCGAGTAGGTAAACATGGACTTATGATCCGAAATAGAGTATTCCTCATCATTTCGTGACAGCCTGTCTCGATGAAAGTCCGACAGAGACGTAAGCAGCGTCATAATGTCGATTCCTTGCTCCAAGAACCGTCTCCGATTCGCGCGGTCATGGCGCCTTTCAAAGTAGGTCGCAGCTCGGTGAATCTCCACGAATCGCGAGCGCAACAACGAGGGGTCTACTTCTGCTGCGAAAATGTCCATTACCTTGTTGTCCTGACGTCCTTCGAGCATGGACACCAATGTTCGCACAGCTTTGCCCTTGAGCTCGAGAACGAAAAGCGCATCGGCAACTTCCTCCGGTAGACCAGCTACAAGCTCGTCCGTAGAAGCAGAGTCATTGGTCACAGTACTATCCAGCAGATCATCGGGGTCACCGAAATCAACGTTTGGGTTTTCGAGAAATGCCTCACTCAGCGAAAAGGAAGTGAGGAGGATCTTTTTAATCATCTCCACCACGTGATGAAGCGGGTCGGCGAGCAAAAGCTGGTTCTCGTAACAGGGCCCTTGCATGGACTCAATCAAGAAATCAAAGATGCCAGTCAATTGCTGAACAACTTCCTTCCTGGAAGTGGCCAAGAGCTCGTCGCTCTTTGACAAAATTTGTGCATGACCCACCGCAGCAACAATGATATTCTTGCTGTGCCTGTGTCCAGTGACCTCGCTTTGATCGCGAAGTAGATCTTGCATGTTTAGGTAATGACCCTCCATGCAGAGTTGGAGAAAACGGATCACCATGACGATGTCACGAGCATTTTGCTTTTGCTGCATCTCTGCCTGTGTTCGTTTTCGCTTTAAGCTTCTACGGGTTCTAGGAGCGTTGAGCTCAAACAGTCCTTCAACCTCAACCACTTCAGCGAGGTCCTCATCAATCTCTGAATCGAGCACCCCGTCCCGCCTGGAGTCATCGTCGGTGTCGGTCGTGGAGCCATCCTCCCCGCCGCCCAAGTGATCGTCCTCCACGGATTCGCTGTCACTATCGCTCTCCTCAGACTCTGAGCTTGAGCTCGAAGATGAGAGCGACGCCCATGAGGAGTCGGTTCGATTAAATGAAGAGGCTGCCACCGATTCCGGTAACGTTCCAGAGCCCCCCGAAATGACTGACACCGAGTCCCCGCTCTCCGCGCGAAGGAAAAGTTGGTCCTCCTGACTCCTGCGCTTTTTCTCCAGCTTGATCTCCAGCCTCGCTGCCTCGCCAATAGTCTTGAAAAGTTCGCTCAACTTGCTGAAGAATTTCTCACCACGGGCGTGAATCAAAAGCTGATAGAGTCGCTCTTGCGCTTGTTGATTTCCACCCTCGAGAAGCGCGATCAGCGTTTCGACTGTCTTGCGGTCGAGCTCCTGAGAGGCGTTAATGCAAAAGAGCTCAAAGCACATGTCCACGGCCCCCATCGAAGTTAGTCTGTTCTGAGTGTCGATGAGCACTTCCTCGCGACCAGAGCCGACAGGATACCATGCCACATCAATTTTGTCAATGTATTTGAGCAAGTACTGAAGAATCGTGAGCACTTGCTGTGCAGTGCGGTCCATGCGCCGAGAGAGCGGGAGCTTAAACGACGGCCGGATGAGATGTTGCTCGCATGATGCACGAATGTAGTCCATAAGAGATTTGTGGAAGCGAAACATCGTTTCGTAGTTGCCGCTGGCGATAACAATACTGCGGATGAGTGCGCACTCCTCCTGTTCAACGAGGCTAGCGATCCCGCTGTCGTGCTTAATCCTCCGCACGAATGCATCCCAGTTGGACGCAGTGGCTTTTCCGCGAAGACGAGTCTCCAATCGAAGCGCACGTTTAGCCTCGCGTTCCTTTGCGCGAATTTCGAGCTCCTGCTCTCGCCTGTGTCTTCGCTGCTCAATTTGGGCTCTGCGCTCGTCACTACTTTTGCGTGCTCTTCTGTGCCCACTGACTGATTTGAGCACCGCCGCGCGGGCCTTCCGGACTAGGTGCTGTTCCGAGGGAGTCTCCGCAATGAGAGCAACCTTCTGCAAGGTGGCAAGGAGTGGTTCGCGGAGGGACAAGACTGAGCTCGGGGCGGAATGGAATTCAAACGCGTGCTGGAAAAAGGATCTGAGCGCAAAGCAGAAGCCATGAAACACCAAAGTTCGATATTCGTTCATGGTGTCGGCCAAGGTGTCCCCTCCGGAATTGCGGTCCTCAAAGCCCTGGAGCTCAGCAACCAGGATCTCTAGCAAAATGGAGAGCCGCGGAATCTGCTGCACGCTCCCAGTGTCAGCCAAACCTGTATCAAAGAACGCATCCGCGAGAAATCGCAGCAGAACACATCGCAGCACGTTGGGGAAAGATCGCCCGCTAATTCCTGTCAAGAGATCGAGCACGGTATCAAGATCAAGAAGCTGCTGGACTTTGGCCTCTGAGAATGGGTTTCGTCCTCGCGTTATGGCGGACAACAGCTCCAAGGTCAGAACATGGAGCTTGTCTCCAAAGATAGACTGCGCACCGTCCGCGTCGTCATTTTCATCCACAAACGCCACCGTACTTGTGACACCATCTGACGTGATTGAAGAAAAAAGGTGCCTCGAGCTGCCTCCTTCGTCGCTGTCAGAGGAGGGCGATCGCGTCAGAATCCCAGAGTGCGCAAAAGTCCTGTGAATCGGCGATAGTGACCTGGCCGTTCGGTCGAAAAAGCTGAGAATTTCTAGCAAATGAGAATGGATCTCCTCGTCTTGAAGGAGAGCGTGAAGGATAACATCCTGATTTCTCTTGATGCCAAAGCCATTCACCGACGAAAGCTGGCAGAGCAAGCCGACGAGCGTAGCGTCTAGCGCCGGACTGCTCGATATTAACTTTTCAATCACGTGCTCCGGGAACTCGATACAGATTCGACGATTCGCGCGAACGGTTGCAGACAAGCAACGGATTGCAGCAACTCTGTTCGTGTCGAGCAGGGAAACGAGCAAAGGAAGCTCCTCAAATACGCGCAGCTGGTTCTCGGCGTCCCCGTCAACATAGGCTACCAGGAAATTCAAGCAAAGAGTTCTCATGAGATGGAGGTGCTTCGTCTCCTCACTCTCTACTCGCAACCCCGCGAGCACCACATCGACAACATTGAGACTGTCGATCACCGTTTTGTGCTTTTTGCAAGCGTGAGTGAGGAACCTCAATGTGGAGAGGACGCGCTCAACGATGCCGTCATTGATCGGGCTGAAGGAGTTGGCGACCCCCCATATCTCATAGGATTGAATGTCATCCAGGAGAACGAGGCTCTTGGTCTTGATCGAGTTGCAATAGCGAATTCCGGATTTGGAGCTGATAAGCAGTAGCTTGTCGAGCGCCTCAAGCAGCCGGGAGCCTTTGCTGTACTCCAGGGTCAGGAGCGTCAGGGCTTGCTCAAGAACATGCAGAGAAGGGTCGGTCTCACTTCCGCAGCGGATGACGAGGTGCACGAGAAGCTCGTCCATGGACGACTTGCATTCCCGCGGTGTGAGGCTTCTGTTGATATCGAAGAGGTCCCAGCGAGAATCGCGCTTGAAAAAGTAATGCTGATCCGTCGACAGTGTGAATGCCTCTGACACCTTCTTCACAATCGCCTTCATCAGTGTATCCTTCGAGGCGGTCTCAAACGCCTCGATGATGAGGGAGACGTTGTGGTCCGTATCAAATTGACATACCAGAGCAAAAAATTTGCAAATAGATTGCTGGAGTAACATCCCCGCCCTGCTGAGTCGCCGTGTCTTGAAGCCTTCCATTATTGTCACGTACATTTGGCAAAACTTTATAATGTGCTGCGGGTCGTGGAGAAAGCCAAGAGAGAGAAGCTGGCGTGCCAGCTTGACGAGGGACTGAATGAACAAAGCATGCGCATCACGCAGATAGGCCTGATCCATCATCATTCCGTGCTCCCCGTGCCCTCTCAGCTCTTGTCCGTAGCGCTCCAGTTCGAAAAAAATGACTCTGCGCAACAGTTCAAACTTGTCCGGGCTTCTAATCGAGTAGAAATCCGGTATCTCCTTCGCTTCATCAGGCGAAGGGGCGCTCGAATTTCCTGCGCGATCTGAATGCTGCTCACTGGCTTTGGACTTGATTCGTTCCATGATCCAGCCCATCGCATGGGAGTCCGTGTTCCCAGGGAAGAATCTTGGCGAGTCTCGAACAGCTCCATAAGCGTTTTGAGGCGATCGCTCGGCGTGGTCGTTGTAATAAACCTTGCGAGGAATCCAGAGTACCGAGTGCGGATGCCGGTCCAGGTAAAGAACCTGGAGCAGGTCTGCGAAACAGGCCCGGAATTGTGGCTGCAATTCGAATGAGTTGATCGTAAGGACTAGAAGAGGGTACGGAAAATAATTTTCCAGCACCGAGATGCAATTATAGCTTCTACCCTCCGCAAGATTTGCAAAAAGCCCCAACAGTCCGTGGTAATAGCTCAACAATTGCTTGGCGGCCGGATGAAAGCTGTCCTGCAAGTCACAAAGTCCAACCCAGGCGTTCTCTTTAAAGGTGTAGATAGTTTTGCACCCCAGCTCCTCAGCGGAAACATCGAACAGGTCCCGGTCCCAATGGACGAGAACCTGGCCCCTCCGAAAGAGGCCACCGGCCCCGATTAATTCATCTTCGTCCAAGATGGTACGCAGTTGACCAGGCTCTCGGTTGCTTTTCACGCGCGCCTCACTGTAACGGTGGCTGGTCTGAATAAGAATTTTTCGCATCTTGGGATGAAACAATTCTTGCAATATCATCTCCTGATTGCTAACGATACACTCCATTTTTCCCGAGAGACCGTCCTCGTAAGTGCACAAGGAGGCGAGCAGGTCCAGGTAACGTTTCTGCGGTCCATAGTCACGAATGAGAGACACAAGCTTTGCGATTTGTGGGCGCTTGAATTTGGTGTCCAGCAATCTCTGATTGTTGGTAACCAGCTGGCGCAGAAGCGCCACCGCCCCGAGGCCGCAGGTCAGCTGCCTTGCCACGAGCATCAACATGCCGACTTTTTCTCTGCGGTTCTCCTTTGGCGGCGACAGATACAGAAATTCACAGTACTTTCGTGGGTTGGCCAACATACGTTTCTCCGCGAAAGCAAGTTCAATTTCGCGATTGTCTTTAAAAATCGCAGTGGCTGCGCGCAAGCAAAGGCGATGAATAAAGTAACACCATCGCAATGGAGCAGAATTAATTTTTTCCACCCACTCATCTCCCAACACCCTCTCTGGGAGCGAGATAATATGGAAAAGGAGTTCAAAAAGATGCAGATTGGATAGCCGAACTTGCGCTGAAAGTTCCGAAGGAGGGATCGCCACGGCAAAGACTTGATTTGCCACTGCGAGATCACTGTCAATAGCTTCGTTCCTAATGACGTCCCTCTCTACTTCATCCTCTTCGAATTCTTCCCCTGCATCACTATTCCCACCCGTAGTGGATCGGCGGATTAAAAGCCCTTTTCTTGTGGACTTGGCCGCCGCGATCGCCATTTTGGCGCCTTTGGTAAGCTTTCTGCGACCATTTCCTTTGGCCACACATGTCGCAAGAACCCCTTGCAAAACAGAAATGAACGGCAAGGCCTCCCTTTTCGAGACGTGCAAAAGGGTTTGGTGACTGTCGCCGCGAAGCGTTAGGTCTGCCTCGCTCTCGCGAGTACTTGTTGCGGACTCGGCACGCTGGCGATCGAGAGGCTCATTCATGTCTATCCCTACCCAATTTTCAAGTCTCTTTTGAAGCATGTCCGAGTAACTCATTGCCAAATAATACCAAGACTTGACGAGCTCGACTTGCCGCACAGTGGTCTGACTGGCCAGAATGACCTGCAGTGCATCTTGATCATGCTTGACAACAGAGAAAGTCAGGGAGCTCCCATCAGAGTGTTCCAGAATTTCTTGTTCCTCATCGTTGGTAGCTGTAAGCGCATTGAAAGCGTGGAGGTAAGCTCGTTCAAACCTGGACCCATCCAAGAGGGAGATCGGCTCTGTCGGAACAAACTCGAGACTGAATGTCAAGTTGTCCACCGGAATACTATTCGCAGAGATCTGCCGAAAGCGGTCATTCTGCACGATAGCATGCACGTTTGAAGACTTTGACAGCTGATTTCCGCTGTTGGCAGGGAGAGACGCATGATCCAGGTCGTCGCCGTCCAAGTTCAGATTTTTGCGGCGGTGCACCGGAGTAACAACAAACGTGGACAGCGGTCCACAATGCTCCACGGTGGCCTCGACCTTGATTAGGCCGTTACGTGTGAGGGACTCCGGTGTCAAGGTGGAACGATCCAGTGATAGGTATCGTCCAGTTACAAGATGCCGAAATGACACTCGGTCGCCCCAGGCTATCGCCCCGACCTTTTGGCCACGGTGTGCGCGCGAAGCGCGCGCAGGAGTACCCGGAGCTGGGTCCGGACCGTCTCGAAAGCTGCCGCCAGGGCCCAGCTGCCGGAAGCTTGAGCCGGGGAGGGACACGGTGTTTTTGCGCACCCCGGGGGCCGACTCTGCTTCGATGATCCAGATACTACTGTCGGGACGCATCCTGGCATCTCTGTCGGCAGGAAGTAACTGTAGCTTGGAGATGCTCAAGGAGTTGTGTGCTCCAATCAAGCATTCCACCTCTGCGTGAAAGAGGTAAATAGCCTGGCAATCGTAGAGCAGGGTGGGGCTCTTGGGCTCCAGGCCACGCATCATTAAATGAGTTCTCCAGCTTTTGGGCTGCACCGCGAGATTCGCCTCTCGACAAGGCTTGCGCTCTGTCAACCCAGTGCAGACCGAGCTCATTTCAGGCTGCGGCAGGAGCGTGTCAGAATTGCTAATCCAGTACTCGTTGCCCTTAACCGACCGCAGATAGATTTGGTCGCCATAGTATACAACAGAGCCTTCACTGCGAACCTTGAAGCGTGGCATGATTCTGAACCACGACCATTCCGTGCCATCTTCAACAAGCTCAAGTCGAAGGCAGTCCTTTTGAACGGACGCCACAGTCTTTGGCGCCAATGTCAGAAATTTCTGGCTCTTAATGTGACAGATCTGCACAATCTGCCCGTACCTGACGTAGCTGCCGGAACCATCGCGTTGGAGGTTGTTCAAAATGTCCTCGTTCTCTTTGGCCTCCTTTTTGGCCCTGCTCGACAGATAAGCTCGTTTGTCCGCATTCTGCATATCTCGTTTCCCCAGCTTTTCAAGCGACTTGCGCATGTCGTACCTTAGCTGCGGGCAGATGCGGAACAGCGAATCAATCTTGTTGGCCGTCAGCGCTTTCTCCTTTTTGCGGGTATTTGGAAAAGCCCCTTTTCCCGTCGCACCGCCGGCAGCAGCAGCAGCAGCAGCTCCAGAGCCTTGAATTTCATGTGCGTCCAGAACACCAACATTGGTGTCTTGCAGCCCGTCGGCTACTAGTGGGCCATCGTCCGCGCCGTTTTCATTCACGGCCTGGATGGCGACAATGTCCCCAATCATCATGCGCTTGCCCAGATTTCCACTCTCCATCTCCGAACTGGTATTGCCATTTGCCATTCCGCGGCGTTTGGAAGCTGAGAGGAATTTGGAAGCCGCCAGCGTTGCGGTCGCCACGCCAGTACTGGGCTTGGGATTCCCAGCGCCGTCGGCCCGCACGTCCACATTCAAGTCCTTCTTCAGCAGATTCGCACTCCCCAGGGTCCCGTAGCTCCCACGCGAGTCACGGCCATTGGCACTTGCGATATTTATCTTAGCCGGTGCACCAACCAGGTTCGGGCCAAGCTTTGAGTTCTTGGGATGCTTGCGCGCGCTGGCGTGCGGTCTGGGAGAAAAGTTGAGATCGTCCTCCGCGAAGATGGCATCTTGCTGCTGTCTCCACAGGCTCGGCGGTTTGACTTTGACCTGTGCTTCTTCGTTCTCATCATCATCATCATCATCATCATCATCATCATCATCATCATCATCATTATCAACATCATCATGATCGTTGTCATCGATGTCTTGCTCGCGAAGAACTCCACGCGCGACATCGCTTCCATCATCGTCCACATCGCCTCCGTCTCCAGTCTGATCATCCTCATTATCGCCGTCCAGTCCCGATTCGTCCCCGCTGAGAGGGTTCTTGCTCGAAGAACCCGAATTCGATGCGCCACCGGCGGGTTCTGCTCGCCCTCCGTGCTGTCCTCTGTGGAACCTCGCCAACGCCACGTTGGGGAACAGTCCGAGGAACCCGCCGGAGTGGTGGTGCTCCTCCTCTCCTTCTTCTTCTTCTTCTCTCGCTCCGGGTTCCGCTCCCGGTTCCGCTCCGGGTTCTCCTCCGGGTTCTCCTCGCGCCCTCTGTCCTCCCTGGATGGGTTCTTCCTGTTCTTCCTGTCCTTGCCGCCGCTGACGTTGCCTCGAACCGCGCGACAACGGCGAATTTGGCGCCGAACGAGGCTTGTCCGCGGACACTCCGGCGCTGGATGCGCGCTTGCGCAGAGAGGCCCACCCCTGTAGCAGTATCCTACCTGCGGATAGGGGCGAGCGCGCCGGCTCTCTCTCTGTGTCCGCGCTGGCCCACTGGGACGCGTTCCCCGCAGCAAGGTGGTCCGCGTTGGGGGGGCTAGAGTTTCGCGGATCTGACCCTAGCGAGCGGGACTCTTGCCGTCGCATGTCAGAAGAAATGCTATGGTCTGGCACAGGAGCGCGGTAAGAGTCGTACTGCGCCCGCCGTAAGTGCGGGGAAAAGGGTGCGCGAGGACACACTAAGCGGATCTACGGTAAAACGGTAGGAAGCCTTGCTCCGTCGCGCGGTTGGCTACGCCTTCGCTAGCGTGTCATAGTCCTCGGCCTACCGCCTCTGGATCGCAGATCAATTGAGGAACCCATTAGCGTGAGGGGGCGGGTTGTGCTGCTCAGTGGCGGTTTATAGATACGGCTACCAGTACTACCAGTGCGAACCTCTCGTGAGGGACAGTAAATACGTTCCGCAAAGAATGACTCGATTTGCGTTCCCCACGTGTGATGCCACTAGGGAACAATTCTCTGCTCGCTCTGCTCGCTGTGCAAGTCCCCCGGGCCAGTTGAACGAGTTGAGTAACGATAGACCCTGTGTGACGTAACTTAGGTTGGTTTGCTGAGTGAGTGGCTGTGGACTCTGTGGACATCTGTGGACACTCAAGCCCACATTGTTCGGAAGAGGAGCGTAACGATCGAACACATACGTGACGTACGTAGCGTACGAAAACGGAAAGTACTCGCACACACATACACCATTCTGTAGGCGCCACTAGCTGGACAGAGAGAACAAGTTACAAGCTCCCGCGTTTGTTGGTTTGCTAAGTTGGCGCAAGCTGAGAATGGCGCAGAAAAGGAAGCTGCCGAAAAGAGAGGAGGATGAGGAAACAAGCCAAGTCGTTCAAGAGTCCTCCTCTTCGGAGTCGTCGGAGTCGTCGTCTGAGTCCGACTCGGATGACTCTGTCAACGATGGAAATGGAAATGGAAATGGAAAGGAAGTGGCTCTCAAAACCGCGGATGCAAATGTTGCAAATGTTGCAAATGTTGCGAATGGCTCGGATGATGGAGACAGCGAATCGGACAAAGATCAAGCTGGAAGCGAAGATGGGAAGCCGTCAAAGGCAAAGGGCACGAGAAAAGAGTCGGCTGACAGCCTTGTTGGAAACGATAATGAGGATCTGAGCGAGGATGATGAGGAGATCGGCGCTCAAAACGAGCAGCGCAACGCGAGCGCACAGAAGCGTGGGCCCTCGAGCGGAATGGATGAAGCGCTGGTGGCAAAACTGTCTCGGCAAATCAGGGATATTTGCCAAGAGGTGAAAAAGGCGCGAGTGTTCGAGGTGCGCAAGTTGGTTCGGAAACTCAAGCAGGCACAGGACCCTGCAAAGGCGGAACAGCTAAAGAAGAAGGTGGAGGCAAAGGCAGAAGCAGAAGCAGACGGCGATGATGCTGGGGAGAAGAAGAAGAAAAAGAACAAGCTGCCAAACCTTGCGCGGCTAGAGTCGCACTTGGTCGCTCTTAAAGAGATTGACTACCACGCCGTTGCTGGTGAGATTGTACAAAATTGCGGCTATGAGATTCCGCGAAAGATTGCCAAGGAATGGTCTTTGGAGAAGATGCGGGAGAAGAGCAAAGAGTCTGGCAAGAAGAAGGGCAGCAGCTCTGATGCGGGTGATCCTGGAATGAGCGAAGCCGACAAAGAGTCGAAGGCAGCCTTTCTCAAGGGTGCCATGGAGCGAATTCGAGATGCAAAAGGTGTCGTGGCCGCAGTCCGCAGGCTGGAGGAGCGGGCAGACATGCTGCTCGTGAGGGCGAAGCGCGATAAAAACAGGGAAAAGCGCATGCGCAAGCAGGCCAGACAGCAAGCGGCAGCGGAAGGCACTGAGGATAATGCCGCCCAAGCGGCTGCTCCAAGGCGATTTCCGTGCGGGATCGGATCTTGCGGGGCACGATTTTCTTCTACTGCCGGGCGCGTGGCACACTGGCAGAAGAGGCACCCACAGGTCTACGAAGACAAGGTGGAAGCGCTGGGATTGGATCCTTCAGACCCAGATGTGCACTACGAGCTTGCAGAGATGAAGGTGAAGAGAAACAGGATGGGCCAAAGGGAGCGAAAGCGCTTGGCCGAGATGCAAGAGAGGGAGTTGAAGAGGCGCATGGAAAGAGCACAACAATCTGCTGCCGGAAATGAGCCAGCGGCGAAAAAACAGAAGAAGTCTATGAGCAAGCAGATGCAGCGCAAGATGGATGACGAAGCAAAGGCAGGATCGGCTCCTGCTCCTGCTGCAGAAAGGAAGGCTCCGCAACCAAAGGCGCCTGTAGAGGAAGCTGCGGAACAGTTGCATCCATCCTGGGAAGCCAAGAGGAGGCAGAAGGAATTGGCCGAGAAGATGAACTCGGCGTCTTTCGGCGGCCAGAGAATCACATTCAGCGATAGTGATGACGAGTAGAGCGAATGAGGGCTATTTGTTCTTGTTGCCGGCGCGCCCCCGGCTTCATGCCCCTGTGACTCGCTCCCCTCCCTGCTCCTCTATGTCGTCAATCAAACTCTAGCCTCGAGCTTAGCTTTTTCTGAATGCACCTGAGAGTTGAGGTGAAGAGCAAAAATTTGCGATGACTCCGTTTGGCGATGATTCTTGACAGTGAGTGAGTGAGTGACACATAGATGTAACGCTTTCAAAATTGGCTGTCTATTGTAAGGATGATTGTGCATTTGTTAGTACGGTACGTATCCATTGAGATGGTGCAAATATAATTGAATAAACTTTTCGGTAAAGCAAGAACGGTCAAGCGAGTGGCAGAATCATATTCAGTTCTTCTTCTTCTTCTTCCTGTTCTTCTTCTTCTTTTTGCTGGCGCCGCCGGTAGATGCGGATTCGGTCGCGCTGTTCTCTACTGAGTCGGTCTCTGCGGCATCCTCACCATTGGCAGTAGCGTCTTCGGTCGACTCAACCTTGGCGTCGGTGGCCCCCGTCTCGGCTTCGGTCGTAGAGCTAACTGCTGCAGCCTCTTGAAGTGATTTTTCTGCGGCCCCGGCCTTTGGAGCATCCACAACCTCCTCCGCGGCTTGAACGCTATCGTCCACGGTGGATGGCTGGGCTACTGGAGTGGAAACTGGTGAAGATGGCTTCACTGGAGAGCTTGGTGCCTCCTTCGCAGCATCAGCAAAGGTGTTCACTTGCTCAGAATCTTTCTTGTCCTCCAGTACGAGCTCGTCTTCTTCGAGCTTTGCGCTAGCCTTCACAGCGTCGAGATATGACTCCTCCACTGTGTTCACTTCGCCTTGCTGGATGATGACCACGCCGTCCTTCTCTTTCGGTTTTGGCGCAGGCGAAGGGACCTTCAACTCTGCCTCTGTGCCTTCGATCACCGACCCATTGCGGCTCAGCTTTGGCTCAGCTGGGCGCTTGCCCTTTGGCTGTGATGGCACATAGTCCTCCTCTTCGCCCACGCACGCCGTGAACACGTTACCCATCGCGGCTTAATCCACTGCAAAACATTCCCGCCACAGCGCCACGCGTACATGCGTGCACGTAACCATTCGCACGGAGCGCAGCACAAGAGATAAGCACAGACACAACCACACACAAACAACACACTCGCTCGAGTCAGCACATACGCACGGACTTCGCCAACTGCCACTCTCGCCGACCAAACTTACGCTTCCACTTGGCCTTGTAGATAGGTTTCCGTCCGTCAGTCAGTCAGTCCGTCAGCCTCCTTTTGCGACGCGAGCGAGAATGAGAGCGCGAATGCGAACGTTTGAGAGCCTGCCACGCCCACTTGGCAGATATGTCCAGAGATGGAGAGTATGGAGAGGACGGAGCGGATGGAGAGGATGGTTTCGCGCAACTGAGAGCTAACCCTGAGGATAGAGGTGGTGGTGTTCTGGATGTTGCTACTCCGTACCGGTACTGAGTACCACGTAAACTTACTGTATGTTGCTGCGTTGCTGGAGAGATGGGAGATGCACTGCGTGCTTCTTTCTTACGAGGCAAAGGACAGAACAACTCTGCGAAACTCTCTCTTCAGCTAGAAGGTGCAGATGAGAAGATGTGTCTTCTCTCGCTTTTGCTTTCGCTTTTGTTGAAAGAGAAGATGTTCCCTCCCTCCCTCCCTCCCAAATTCTCCCATAGCCTACCAAACAGAAGACTGACAGCACAAGATACAAAAGTGCATCTATGCTGTCTATGTATTCAAAGCCAATGCGTAGGACGCATGAGGTGCTGGCAGTGCAGTACTCGGTGCCTCTCTTCTCTCTGTGTCTCCGTCTATCTCTCTATCACAATCGGCGATGGATTGGATGGCACTCGATCAGTCGCTAACTTTGTTGTGCAATGAAGATAACTCGGTTTGACGAATTTTGACGATGCTTGACTTTTAGCGAGAGCTTGTCTTGCTTTCCGAGTCTGTTTCCTTGTCTGCTGGCGTTTTCTGTCGCTGTGGCTGACTGTGGCACTGACTCTCACTGATCGCTGAGCACTGAGCACTGAGCACTGAGCACTTTTGAAACCGACGCCCAGCTAATGCTTTTGGAAGATATGACAAAGTGGATGGGAGCGAGAAGTGCTCGACATGCTTCGGACTTGTAGAAATCTAGATATTTGAATTTTGAAGATTTCTGAATTCAGAGTCCAGGATTCAGAAAAAAGAGAAGATGAAGTGGGAGGCAATGGACGGCTGGCCTCCAATCGACCAGCTTCCAAAGCCTTCTGTTGTGTTATGTTGTTCAATCAACAGTGAGTCATAATCTGTCTTTCTGTCTTTCATCTTTCAGTGTCATTGAATGGAACATGTTCTGTGATTGACTGACTGAGATCAAGCTTGATTGGGATGCAAGATTCTTTTTGTTCCTTCTGTTCGCTACGGAAAACCACTCCAACACTTCTAACCCAACCTCTTAGTCAATCCAACACTACCATGGTACTGATCTCTCTATACCAGGATCTATTCATGTATCGCTAAGAGAGATACATAGGGTCAAGATAGAGTTGAGTAGTGCGAACCAACGTTTTTCTCACCGAGACATTTCGCTCGTATTAAATCTAAATTCTATTTTAGAGCCGAGATGTT
The DNA here is from genome assembly GCA_012862575.1 of Parietichytrium sp. I65-24A. Taxonomy (NCBI): domain Eukaryota; class Bigyra; order Thraustochytrida; family Thraustochytriidae; genus Parietichytrium; species Parietichytrium sp. I65-24A. The sequence goes on along the minus strand of BLSF01000129.1, from coordinate 9,153 downwards.
TTTGGTAGCTATTATTGTGTGCGTAAAAATGCGTAAAAGGAGTGTAAGATGTGTTGTTGACAATGAATTTGACAACTTTTCAGAGCGCTTTGTTCATTGAACACATTGTGAACAAACAAAATGGACGAAGAGAGCGCTTGAAAGGTTTCAATGCTCTAACTCTCCTCCTCATCGTCGCCCACTGACTTCTCTGGATCAAGCTCACGCGCGCCAACCGGGCGTTTCTGGTGACGATTACGATTGGAAACGGCCAACCGAGATAGTGGGCGGGAGCAGGAGGTTCGTCAGTCTTCCAGCTCTTTCAATCTTTTCAGCTCTTTCAATGCTTTCTTGAGGTCATTTGAGGTCGATCTTCGTTGCACACGCATCGCTTCCAATTTCACGCGACGCCTCGCGAAAACACGGCGTCCACGAAGTGCCAACTTCGTTCCCGCGTTCGCCATTGTGTCTGCGTCTTCGTCTGCGACGGTGAAGGTTTGTGCTTGGGTTTCTCACGGGTCGCAGACTGCTGCCTAGTCTGCGGGCTGGTGTTTGGGACACAAAGTAGGTTGATTCGCGGCCTTTGAGTTCACGAAACGAAACATCAAGGTCAGGACTCAGCGGCCAGTCACGCGTCGCCATGCGAGAGCTGGTCGTTGTCAAGCTTGGCGGCGGTCTCATCACCGCGAAGAGTTCCGAGTGCACGGTGGCTGAAGAGGCGCTTTGCGCGTTGGCAGAGGCCGTCGCTCAAGTCCACAAGAGTGTGGACCTGATATTGGTGCACGGCGCAGGGTCGTTCGGCCACTTGGTAGCGAAGAGATGGGCGCTGCATCTGGGCCGCCAGGACGAAAGTTTCGATTTCGGCTTGGCGTCTGAGGAAAGGCCCGGTCAAGAGCGGTGTCAAGATGACGCCGTGGAACGAGTGCAGCGCGACATGAAGGAGCTGAACCGGCTGGTGGTGGAGGCGCTCGGGAGGTTTGGGGTGAAGTGCAATGTGTTGTGCCCCCACGAATGCGGAATTCGCGAGGTTGGCTGCAATTTCGAGGGCGATGTAGTCAAGCTATTCAAGGCTCACATGGACGGGGAGAGGCGGGTGGATGTGTCTTTTGGAGACGTGGTACCTTGCGATACCCAGCTACGAGACTTTGGCATCCTGTCGGGGGATGACTTGGTTATGCGAATCGCCACAGAGGTCCCAGGCGTTTCCCGGGTGGTGTTTGCTCTTGAGGGCGTTGATGGACTCTTGGAATCCGCGCCAGAACCAGGGGTCGAGCAAGTCGTCATTCCGGGGTGGCCATTGTCGAAGGGTGCCAAGTTCCAGGGCACCCATGACGAGGCAATAGATGTTACAGGCGGCATTTTCCTAAAGTTGGAGAGAAGCGTTCAAATTGCTGAAAAAGGTATCCCGGTCTTTTTCGTCAGGGGGGTGCCAGACAGGTTTGTGAAGGCATGTCTGGGACAAGAGTGCGTTTCTACTAAGATATTCGACGACAGACCAAAGGTCCGGGCCAAAGACGAGTCTGTATGAGTTTGTATGAGTTGTGATGAAATGAGGCAGGCACCGGAATCTGTTTGGAATACAATCGAGGCTACGAGAGCTCCTCGATCTCTCTTAAATTCCCGCAGCGGCCATTTCGTATCAACCCCCCTCCACCCCCCCTCTCAAGGTATGCTTCCTGTGAGGTTCGCAGAATATTCAAAGATAACCACTTGATTTCGTAATTTATGCGTGCCGCAGATGTCCCAAGGGACCAAAAGTTGGAATTTTTGGCTCCATTGACCAACCCATATCCGGCCACACAGAGCTTCACCTACTGGTAATTAAAACCATTTTTGAAAGAGAAGGAAGCTTGTGCCGCGTTCCGAAGCCAAAATATAAAAGTAGTTTTTTACCGTTTCAATTATCACGCCGTGTAATAGTCTGTATCATAATTTCGTAGCCTCGATGCATTGAATATCCAAACTATACTACACTAAATCACGACCAAGATTTCCGGTCTACGGTCTTTCGTGCGGCCGAAGGTGCGGAAAGCAAGCACGGGATTGCAATTGCAAGGGATGTACAATTGGTCAAAACATACGAAAGGGTTCAGCGCTCCCCAACTATAAAGTGGCGGCTAGCGGCAAAGGTCTAAACTGCGGTTTTACACTTGCAAAGATACAAGCAACCCGAGAAACGCAAGGAGCCGGTAGTTTGGGCCATTCTTCGGTGTCCCGCAAGGTCAAAACTTCACTGGACTCGGCGAGCTGACCAACCCGTGACCAAGCCATGGTTGTCCTTGCTCAACCCGCGCAGAGTTGATGTCGAAACAATACGCGCAGAGTCAAATGGCAGTGAGACGGCAGCGAAGCGGCCGGCGGAAGTTTGAGGCACTGCAGACCCCAAAACCAGCAAGAGAGGCAAAAGCAAGAGCAAGAGGACAAGAACCGAAGGGACCAAAGCGAAGACGAAGACGATGAAGTTGGTGGTCGCAGGAGTCGTGGCGCTTGCTGGAACCGCCGCAAACGCAGCGCCAGCAGGACTCCGTTTCCTTCAAGATGTTGAGGAATGCGCATCAAACACCCCAAAGTGTGAAGAACTGGGCGGCAAATGCTCCGGTCTCGAAGAATGCAAAGCCGCGTATGGAGAGTACGCTCGTTTTATTCAAAGTGCAGAGCACTGCTCGAAACCATCCGATGACCAGGTTCCAACATGCGGTTGCTGTTTCAAGTCCGATTTGCCCATGCAAACGATTCTTGGCATCGATGACCTGATGACGCCTCGCGGGGTTGGAGTTGCCGTTGCTTCCGGATCGAGTTTCTCTATCGACTTCTTCGACGGCGAAATCGGGGCTGTTGGGTTCCTCGAAGAGAAGAGCGGCTGGAGTTTCAATAGCTTTGCAGCTGAGACGAGTAAAGTTACATGCGATGGAAGCACCTGCTATGCAGAGATCCGCGGCAACGCACATAGCGCGCAAGTGGAGGAGATTTTTCCTCCTAGCCAGGTGGCAAAATCAAGTGCTGAAGGCGACGCTGAAGACGCCGTGTTCACGAGTGAGCTGATTCCAGCCCGTCTCTTGCTCACCTACGAGGATCCGAACGCGGACGGATCCTTCCAGGAGTGGCTCAAGCTGAACGATGGAACCAAACCTTTGGAGTACAAGAAACGTGCCGATTTGCTGCTCGCCATTGAGCCTACTGAGGCACAAAGCCAGGCTGGAGTACTTGGAGGCAAATTCGACGCATCGTTCGAGCTTGTGACACAATGGCGCCTGACCCCTGGCAGCAAGTGGAACCCCGAGGATATTATCGTGTTCCCAACTCTTTTTGAGGTGAAGAAGAATCTCTGCATTCAGCCTGTACGGACCAAGTACTGCCCTTGCACCTTTTCAATTCTAGGCATCTGCATCATCCGATCCAGCACCTGCACCTACTCGGGCGACGGGCTCGCATTTGGAAAGCCAGGAACCACTAATCAGTGGAGAAAAGTTGACATTACCTTCACGTGGCGCAACTGGATTACAATCGAAGACAACAGTGGCAAGTACCAAACGGTGAAAGAATCGGAAACCTCAGACCTGCGTGCAGAGGTGAGCTCCAGCGACTGCATCGAAGTCTTCTTTGTCCGAAAGTTCAATCCTTCGGATATGTATGGTGGAGGGGCGACTTGGAATTCCGGCACATCTAGAGCCAAGATCATTACTTCGGACGAGCAGGTCTCCTGCGGCGTAGACAAAACTCATCTCGCGCACGAAATCGGCCATGCCCTGGGGCTCATGCACCCTGGCAGCGGTGGAAACGAAGGAAACACCGGTACTCTGATGTGCCCTTCTGGCTGGCAGCGCGACAATCCGCGCCGCAACTCGGCCGACAATGGTGCAAACGTGGTCAATCCACTTTTGGTCTCCTACTGGGACTCTTGGTCCTACAGCTTCGCGAATTGCCACGACAATTCGGATTGCGGCTCTTGCAGCATGCATTACCCTTCCGACTCCTGCTAAAAGCTCGCTCACTCTAATTGCAAGAGCAGACGAGCATGGTATAGATATTTATCCATTCCGCATGCCCAACATTCAGAATTCAGATTTCTTATATACAACTTTCAACAGATACAATGAAATGCAGTATCACCACGTTCATTCTTCCATTCAGGCAAGAAACCAAACATACCCACGCTCCCGGAGCTTCATCTTCATCTTCGTCTATTCCTTCTCAATACTAATCGTCACCCTGGTCACTCTGGTCGACGAACTGTGGACTAGCGAAACTACAGCTTCACTGTAGAGTACAAAGAACAAACAATGTTGGCTTGCTTTTTTTCTACGCGCAAACAATTCAATGTTGAATGTTGAAGGTTGAATGGCCGCTCTCCCTCGTCCAGTGGCAGCCTGAAACGGAGACTGAGAGGACGAACGAACGAACGAACGAACGCCAGTGGCAGTGGCAGTGGCACGATCGCTGTGCTGTGGGAGGCGCAACTGCATCTACAAGGAAAGGGGTGAACGCACGCTTCTTTCGTCGGTGCTTACGGCAGTGGTTGTGAAAAGGCAGGGGCTTGTCTGCTGGCGCCAGGTGTTAGGGGCTCTGCTGGAGGGAGCACGATGTGGACAGCGAAAAGCCGACGCGCCATTCGGCTTGCTGGCGCTGCGGTCGTTGCGCTTGGCCTTGCACGATTGGCATTCGTGTGGAAGAATCGCAAGAACAAGGTCATCTATGATCACGAGAGCAAGCTCTCGTCAGAAATTGTGCGCAAAATGCACGGCGTCTTGCAGGAGTACAGAGGCCCGCTGTGGGTGCCCGGCGGACTCATTCAGACAATTCTGACCGAGCTACTGAAGGCTCCGGAGTTACCTTTCCGAAGAGAGTCCATTAAACTGGAAGAGTACGACAATACGAAGAGTAAGTACGTCTGTTGCCCAGCGACTGTGCCCGAAGGGCATGTCTCCGTGGACTGGCTTGACGTGGAAGACAAGAAGGCCCCGATTGCTGTGATCATCCCCGGACTTACAGGAAGCAGCGAAGCAGGGTATGTACGCAGAGCGGCAGAGTACTTGTGGAAGGAGAAGGGCTACCGAGTTGCTTGCTACAACCCACGCGGCCGCGGCGGCAATGAGGTTGGCAATGCTTTTCTCTACTCGGTGGGCTACACGATGGACATTCGCAGGGTTATTGGCCATATTGCGGGAGAGTACCCGGACGCACAACTCTTTGCTGCGGGTTACTCCCTTGGAAGTAACTATCTCGCCAAGCTGGTCGGGGAAGATGGGGAGGAATGCAAGCTGACTGCTGCTGTTTGCCTCGCTTGTCCCCTGGACTGCCTCAGCATCTCGAACGCTCTCGAGTCGACATGGGCTGGGCGCCTGATGAACCCAGTGCTCGTGTACAGCGTCCAGCGCGTTCGCGAGACAGTGGAGCATCTGCTTTTGCAAGACGCTAGATACGACCTAGACCGAATCAAGGCGGCTAGGACCATGCACGAATTCGATGGCAGCACCATCGCCCCAATGTTTGAGTTTCCGAGTGCAAGCGCGTATTACAGAGCTAGTTCTGCTGCCAACTACATACACCATGCAAGGCGCCCAATCCTGTTTCTCCACGCTCGTAACGACCCAATCGTGTCGTACTCGATGGTCAAAGCCGACGACTTTGAGCGCAACAAATTTACGATCGACTGTGTTTCTCGGGAGGGCGGGCATTCGATGGATTGGCCACTTGCCGGCTCATTAAAGTCGTGGAGTGCAAATGTGATCGGGGAGTTTTTCGATGCGGTACGCGCGAACAAGGACTTGGTTGCAGAGGAGTAACTTCTTTCCAGCGTCCAAAGAAGAAGGTTTGCCGTTGGTTTCCGCAAGCAACAGATCAAGATAGAATGAGCGGCAACAAGAGCCGCACTGTAGATGAAAACATTATGAAGAATGAAGACACATGATATAATTTGCTCGATATTGCCCTTGTCTGCTGAGGATGCTCTGTATATTATAATTACTACATACGCAAGGGAAGCAGGGCGCATGGACCAATTTGTTGCGCGCAATCATGGCCAAGCTTTCCCACCATTGCCACCGTACTCCTCGGGCAAAACGTCTATTGGAACGTGAGACCTGAGGTCTGCCAGGAATCGCTGGCGCTCGCTGGAGGAGGGGCCATACGGCTTGACCTTTTCCTTCGTAACGGGGTCAAGGAAATTTTGAATGAGGCCATAGAGCATGGTGAAGAGCCTGGGCGTGGAAGGCACATAAATGATATCAACAAGCTCTGGGTAGTGCTGTGCTGCCACGCTGTTGAGAAGCTTGACAAATGGAACCATTCTGCGGGCCGCGAGGGACAGGCCGCCCTCCAAATCGTAGACTGTACATAGTGCAGACACCTCATACCCGCGCTTGTCTGACTCGCGTCGAAGAATCGCCATGCGGTTCTCCACCAGACAAGCCATACAGGTCTTCCACTGTTCTGTGGTGAACTCGTTCAGGTTGAGGTGGCGCACGAGATATGAGGCTCTGGTGAAGACGACCAGCCTGCCTTCGTTGTCGACGACCTCTTTTTCAGCGATAATCTCGCGAAACTTGACGTACTCCGGTGGTGGGTTCTCCAGCAGGTCGTCAATCTTGTTGTCTCTGCGCCACTGTAACGTTTTAGACAGCCTCTTCTTAGACTTTTCCACGTTGAACTTTCGCTTCTTGTTGCACTCAGCACGAAGAAACCGCAGCAGCAGGCGATCTGATCCGTCCCGCCACTTCTCGATGTCTTCTTTGTATTCTGTGGCAAGCATTACTTTTCTGAAAGCCTCAAGGTCCCTCTCTTGCTCTTGCGTGAGGTTGCCTTCGTAGCCGGTTTGAAGACGTGCCGCCCACTGCATTGTGTATCGCGTCGCCTCGTTCTCTTCTTTTGCAGCTGGCTCCTCGCTCTCCTCAGAGACTTGGTCGAGCGTCTTGCCCTTGGCTTCCTGCGACTGAACGGACTTGCCCTTGAACCGCATGCTGATGCGTTTCGCCAGGCTTTGCCGCTGTGGAAACTCCTCTTGCGCGACCCGAGAAAAAAACACTTTGACTACCCGTTCGACCTCGCTGTCCTCGACGTCGGCCGACAAAACACCGAGTTCTTCTTCCCTAAAAGCCTTCATTTTCCTCACCAGTGATGCGTTCTCGGCATTGGCTCCGACTTCTTCAATCGACTGCTCAAAACCCTTGACTGGCCCGTGATCTTGCATGAGCTCCCACGTTCGGACTGCGACTGCCTCCATGCTTCCTTGTCCAGCCCAAGTAGAGCGTGTGCTTCCAAGGATGAAATTGTTGATCGACCGAATGCTCAGATGACACCGGGACGTTTGGCGCCTTCCTCTCACGGCTCGACACTCCAGAGGTACTTTCAGCAGGCAATCAGCCAGAGCAAATGAACGTCTGATCAACGTAGCTCAACGACCGAGCCTCCTTCGAAGCAGTTCGGTATCTGCGAGACTCTCGGACTTTACACCGGCCAGCCTGCTCGCTGTAAGTCAAAAGATCTTCCCTCCGTCACGTCACTCGCTCCACTCTTTGCGCTCTTCACCATCAGCACACCCAAGGTAGAGTTGGTGTACTAGTACTACACCACAAACGAAACAAAACAATGCACAGATAAGTTACCACACTCTCTAGAGCGTAGTAGATGAGCGGACATTGGCTCTCAGCTCTCAGCTCTGCTCTGCAGTACAGTATTGCCGGTACCGGTACAGTACTTAAACACACTTGCGCACACCATCCATCCACACTCCCTCGACTTGGCGATGCATACCACCCTCTTGCGAGTATGCACGGAGGCCAGCGGCGTGCTCGACCACAAGCTTACGCCCTCGCGCGCGGACGTGACTGAAGCGAAGGATACTGAAGGATTCCGAAGGATTCCGAAGGCGCCGCGCTCCTTTAGGATCGATATAAAATCGTTTCATTCGCGCAATGGCTATCCATGGCTCATGCAACATGCAACTCCTTCTCCCTTTTCCAGCTTGGCTTTCAAAATTGGCTGCCACAAGTTTCTTCTAGCTCGAGCTGGCAGACGTGTGTACCGCCCGCGCTCTTACTGGGACATAGTATCAAAGGCTATTGATATTGTGCGAGTGCTACGATATAGATAGCTGTTAAGCTACTACTAGTAGCACGGTACGATGTGAAGGCAGTGGCGGGTAGTAGCTAGATAGAGGAGGTGGTAGTAGTGGAGTGTATCTTGTTTTGGTGGAGTTTGGGTTAGGTTAGGTTAGCTGTGGCGCTTGCTGGCGACTATCGAAGTGAGCACAAGGTGTGATGTGTGTTGAAAGATGATGGATTTGTGATGGCCACGATGGAAGATGAACGATGGACAAATAAATATGGACAATGTCGAAGGAACTCCCAAAAAGGTGTGGCAGGGCTGTTGGATGTGTTAAATCGATGGAATCGTGATGGCCACGGTGACAGATGCACGATGTATGTGTTTGTCGAAGTGAAAAGGGGTGACAGGGCTATTATATGCGTTAAGTTGATGGAGTTCAAGTCTGTGATGGCCACGAAGGAAGATGAAGATGGGCGATGTATCTCTTTGTCGAAGAAATAAGGCGTGGCAGGGCCGTTGGATTTGCAATTGGCGGAAGGTGGTCTGGTTCAACGTGGATTTATAAAGATGGAAGATACTCTATATTTTATTCGTCAAAGAATGGTGAAGAAAAGGAGTTTTTGGAACGTGGGGTCCCTCCCCGGTGTGAAGAGTTGCGACCAGACGGAGGCTGCTTTCAAGGCGTTCGGGGCCGCGGAGGATGACCGGTCATTCTGGGACTCGATCTTCGACACAGACTTGTACCCTGGCTGCAAACAGTGCATCGCGTCGGACGGGGCTCAGCGCGTGGGATTTTGGAGGGCCGACTCCGATGACGGCATGTGCTCCAACGAAAAGATCCACCAGCTTGCCTACATCGAGTACGACGGGGTCTGCGACGACAACATCGTGAACTGCTACGTTGACGAGGAATACGTTTTGAAGGCGTCACCGGGCGAGTGCACTGACAAAAACTACCACGTGTACAAGAAGAAGCTCTCCAAGTTTTTGCAAGCCTGTCGTAAAGTTGAGGACACGAGCATGATCACCGCCGACACAAACAACGGCAATACCCCGGACCTGAGCGCCCAGTGCCCCCCGGACATTTACAGGCACTTTGCGTGCAACAGGTAAGTCCATTTCTGTATTTCT
>BLSF01000128.1:0-47535 GCA_012862575.1 Parietichytrium sp. I65-24A | reverse complement strand
TCCATTGACAGTGAAGCCTAAAGATAAGATCCCAAAGACAAGGAAAGCAGCCCTGAACAAGTTCAAGAAAAGAAGCACGAGCAAACAGAGCAAACGCTATCCAAGAAGAAGGAAGGGTCGCAGGAGAAACCACCCAACAACGAAGCGAAAGAGAAAGAGAAGCGGAAGTGACAAAGGAACGTTTGAAAGGACGAACGGCAGGACACGCCTAGTTTGCCGCGTCACGAGGTCTCGTCGCGTCTTGTATCTCGCTTCTTACATCTTGCTTCTCACTTCTCACTTCTCGCAACGCATTGCGTTGTATCTCGCATCGCAACGCATTGAATTGCATTGAATTGCATTGCATCTTGCATCGTATCACATCGCTGGAGATCATCTGCGTGGCCGACGCCATCCAACCGGGAACATCTGTGGGGAACAGGTTGCAAAAGCTCGGTGCAGACCTCGCACGACTGCTGCGCACGGAAGGCAGAAAGGGAAGCAATGTGGGCCTGGGCGGCGTTCGTGGCGGCGTGCGCGCTGGTTTCTTCGCTCTCCATCGTGCAGGAGCGCCCACCGATTGGAGTGCGCCGTGGGAATGCGACGTACAATCTCGCGAATGTGGCCGTGCCGCGACTGTCGGGCCTGGCATTGGAAGCTGCCGCATATGTGAGCTCGCGCACGGGCGTTGGAGCGGCAGCGAATCGCGCCACGGCCAACGCGAACGGTCTGCCGGCAGTGCGAGAGCTGGCCAATAAGTTCCCTTGGCTTTCGCCGCAGTACTTTCCCATGCACCGCATCCCGCACGCGGTGTTCTTGGAACACGCGCGCATGGCCGCCAACCTTTCCTCGACCCTGCGAAACGGACTAGGCCAAGACGAAAGCAACCACACGACAACCAAAAACAACAACAAGCAACGCGCGGACCAGAGCTCGAGCAGCAGCAAAAGCGCGGAAGCAGACGCAGACGCAGACGCAGACTCGCGCCAGAGCGGCGATGCAAAGCGCAAGGAAGTTGGGAACAGACCGGGGCTCCGCACGGCGCGCGAGTACCACCAGGTGTACTCGTCGGGCCTGGGCTCGCCGGAGGAAGTGCTGGCCCGCGTTCTGGAGCAGGCGGAGGCTTTGGACGCGCGGCTCAAGGTGTTCGCGTCGCTTGATCGCGAAGACGTGCGGAAACAAGCAGCCGAAGCTGGCCGCCGCTGGCGCCAAGGGCGACCTCTGTCAATGCTCGACGGCGTGCCTGTGGTCATCAAAGACATGTTGGTGGCCAAACCGCACCCGGTCTCCTTCGGCGGGTCCATTCCCATGCAGACGGACGGTCGAGCCAACGGGACTGAGATGGAGGACGACCCAACGGTGCGGGCCCTCAAGTCGCTCGGCGCAGTGGTCCTAGGCATGGGCGTGATGACGGAGGGCGGCGCAAGTCCGCTGGGATTCAACGCGCGGTGGGAAGGCCCGCTGAACGCCTACTCGGAGGAGCATTACAGCGGCGGGTCAAGCAGCGGGTGCGCGGTTGCCGTGGCCGCAGGGCTCGTGCCTTTGGCCGTCGGCGTGGACGGCGGTGGCAGCATCAGACTTCCCGCCGCCATGTCTGGCGTGCTGGGCCTGGCCACGACGTTTGGAAGGGTGCAGATGGGCCTGGACGCGCAGGTGTCCATGGTGATTAAGGGCGGGCCCATCGCCGGGTCGGCAGAAGACCTGGCGCTAGGGTACCTGGCGCTGGCCGGGAAGCCTGACATGGGCCATTTCTACGCGCAGCTGTACGATGGTGGAAACCACGGGCCGCCTCCGGCGCACGCGCACGGGTTCCAGGACGTACAGGACCTGCGTGGTGTGCGCCTAGGCGTGTACTGGGACCACTTTGTCGACTCGGACGAGGAGGTGCGCGAAAAGTGCATCGCGGCGCTGCGATTTCTGGAGGCCCGCGGCGCTCAGGTGGTTAACGTCACCATCCCCCATCTCAATGAGATGAACGTGGCTCACACCATGACCATCATGTCCGAGTTCGCGCTCCTCTGGGACAAAAAGTTCCACGACCCAGACGTGGAGATAGAGCCGGCGACGAGGTTGACCGTGAGCATGGGTAAAACGTTCACTGCCAACGAGCTGCTCGCCAGCGCCAGAGTCAAGGCATATGCGCTCAACGTCGTTAGGGATGGCATCTTCAGGGACCAGAAAATTGACGCGATGGTCTCGCCCACCATTGCCGTCAAGGTTCCAAAGATACCCGAGGCCGCCTGGGGCTACGGCGTGTCGGACCTTGCACTCATGTATGAGGTGCTCAAATTCGTCTTCCTCTGCAACCTCCTGGGCATGCCCGGCTTGTCGGTGCCGGTGGGCTACGAAGACGATGCCGGCCTCCCGATTGGAATGCACTTTATGGGCTCGCACTGGGAAGAGCACAAGCTTCTACGCCTCGCTAATGCCATCGAACGTGGGTTCCTGCAACGTAAGCTGCCAACGGAGCACTTTGTTGACCCTCTGGCAGAGTGGCTCAAGTAAAATGCGAGTGAGGTCTTCTCTCGGGGAGTTTCTGGATGAATGCTTCGCTCTTGAGCTAGAGCTAGGCTCTAGTAGACAGACAGACAGATGGGTGGGCGGATCGATAGCTTTCCGTCCGCGTGTACTGCGTGTACGGCTCCACTGCTTTTAGATTCTTCCCTCATTTACTCGCAACTCGCAGATAGTTTTGATGGACTGAGAATTAAATTATCGTTTTTCTTCGAATAAATATATCCCCAGCATAGCTCTGAATTTGATTGACAAGTGAGTGAAGAAAAGGTAAAAGAGAGAGAGAATAAATACTTAGAATATAAATCGCGATTTGCGAAACGTGAGGTTGTACCTCGAGCTATAGAGCCGGAGCGCACCGGAGCGTGACAGTGAGTCATTGCTCGCGACACTTTTATATATAGTATGGAAAAATAAATAGGTGGTTGGTAATTTCATCAACTGTTAATGGATCATTCTCCGCAAAGATGTCAGTCTTGTTGCCGTGCCATCATCATCATCAAGCCAGTCAGCCAGCTTTCCTCCCCTCTGCGACTTTTGGTCGTCCAGGGTACTGGCTGAGCTCCAGACGGTGGCGTTTGCGCGCATTTCAATAGGTTTTTTTTTGTGGTTGTTTCGCTTGTGTATCCAGGTCCGCCCGAATGTTTTTTCTTTTTTTTTTGCTGCGTGAGTGAAAGTGTGTGTGAGTGTATGTGTCACAAAGAGGACGCGTGCATGAAATACGAGGATATATCTCCTTCTCCCCCTTTTTTTGCAAGGCACATTGTCTCTTGCGTTTCTGCTTCATTCAAAGATGACCATACACGGGTTCAATCGCAGAGCGGAAGCTCAGAGAGCATCTTCAAGGTGTCTGGTCGCTCTTCAAACAGCAAGTCGAGAGCTTCCCACTCCATATCATGCGTAGGCAGTAGCGGAGCGAAGAGCTCAGTGTCGCTGGACGCATCTGAATCCTCCTCTGCCTTGTACGATGAGTTCATGAGATCGACGCGCTTGAACCCAAACGTAAAGTACGCGATTGCACCGTCATGCGCCAAAAGGCCGTGCGCAAAGAGCTGGGCCTTGAACTCGTTGCCATACTTGTCCTGGATGTAAAAGTCTTCGGTGCTTGTGCAAGAGTACTCAATCATGCCAGTCTCCTTGTTTACTGGAGAGGACAACGCCTCGCGAGTCACGTCGGTGAGGAACTGCGAGCAAGCATCTTCTTGAGCAAGGACGAATTTGCGCCACGCCATCTGGTAAGGGCAGTCCGTTGGCTTGAGGTGATCAGCCGCAATCTCTGCACTCGTCGAAAACATTGCTGCGTACATCGGGTTTGCCTTGACCTCGCGGCGGCCCAGGAAGGCGCGCTCGATGAAGCATGCCCCGCCTTCGTTCCCGTGGAAGAATCTCCGGTCCATCTCGCGCTCGTACACGTCAATATCGATCGGCGCCTCCGGGTTGGTGCGGAGAAAGTCGATGTCCAGCTCCATGCCGGCGCGAAGCGCAAGCGTGGCAACGCTCTGCAGCCTCGCAGTGGACCCGGTCACCAGTGCCGCGTGGCCGAGCGCCTTGAGGAGGTACTTTACGAAGGCAGGGGGCTCCTTGTGTCCCAGCTCCTGGTACACCGAGACCATCTGCATGATGGACCTGTAGTTTGCAAGCACGTCCGTACGGCCCATGGCGAAGCTGAGCGGATGGTCGGCCTCCTGGAACTCCCTGGCCTTGCCACGAAGCACCGCGCGGAGGACACACACCTTGCCCGTCCGCTCGCAGCGTTTGCACTTCATCTGCCCGGGCTCGAACTCGCATTTTCGGCGGCCCACGTGGCATGCTTCGCACGCGCTGGGCTTCTTGCGCTCGAACCTGTGCAGATCCTCATCGCCGGCTTCCCGCGCCGCGCACGTTTTGTTGTGCTTGATGCATCGCTTGCATGCGTCCTCGCTCGGGTCGCGCACGCACTTTTTACGCGCCCGCCAACATGGCACGCACGCCTTCTTCGCGTCCTCGCTGCTGCTGCCGTCCTCCATCTTGACGCGTTTCGCGCAAGGCTCGCTGCTGCTGCTGTCCCAACGCATCTTGCACGATTCCCAACGCACCAACGCACCAACACCTCGCTCTGCGAGCACGTGGAGATGTGGGACGTATGGACGTGTGGACGTTTGTTTGCAAGTTTACACGTTTGCACGTTTACACGTTTGCAAGTTTCGGGATATGAGGGACCGAATGAATCAATGACTGAGTGACTGAGTGAGTGAATACAGAATTCCTGCAAACTGGAGGATGGACGATGGAGAGCTGGCCTGGGATTCGAGATCGACTCAGTCGGGCTCACCCTCACTCTCACACTGAAGATATATATGTTGTATTATATATCTCTCCCCAGTCAGTGTGGGCGGATATATAGCTTGTATATATATATGTCGCAGTGTGTGTTGAGTGGTGTGCGTGGCACAAGCGTCTTGAGTCTTTGCCTGCGACTTTTTTGTAACCCTGCCGAGCGGATTTGTGACAACACAAAAGCGTTGACCGTGAATGTATATATATCCACGACACGTGGTCACAAGCTGACGCGAGCTGTCCGTGTCTGATGCGTTCGCTGTTCGGCCAAACTCACGGACCTACCTTCTCTTTCGATCAAAATCAAAATCAAATTGATTGACTGATTGATGGAAATCGTTTCTTTTTCAGGCTATCTTCTTCTTCATTGAACAACAAACACATTCACTGCAACTCATTCGTTTTCAGGACTGCCGCTCCATCTCGGGGAGCTCACCCACGCTACCATTTACCTTAATCAATTCACTACCAATCCACGCTGATAGACATGTACTAACCCTCCTTAGTAAGATGGACAGTCAGTTAGCTTTTAACATAGCTGTTTGGATAGAGACAGGGAGAGACGGAGAGAGACAGGTTGGTGCTAGAGGCTTGCCTATATAAATGGTAGGAGAGGTGACTTCTTGTGGTCTCTTTGTCTCTCATTCCTCTCTCTGTTTCTGGTGTGCGAGGAGTACTAGTAAAGAGGGTAGGTGTTGAGTGCCAGTGCTAGTACTAGGGTTGTGTGTCGGGAAAATACGGCGAAACTCATGCTCTCTCTCTCTCTCATAGATAGATGTGTCTCTTCCATCATTTGTGAATGCACGAATGGAAAGCTTCACGGTCTCACGCACTTTTGTGCGCTAGTCAATCAATCAATCAATCAATCAATCAATCAAACAAAATTCCAAGTCAAAAGAAAGAGAGAGGGAAATAGATAGCCTCAAGTTTAAATGTTTAATGTTTAAATCTCCACAAGAGTGTCTCTCCACTCTACTACATGCGTTTCTCATCTCCCCTACACAGTCGGATTTGACATCCGTCTACTGCTAAGGCAGCTAACTAAAATAGCCTATCAGAATGTTAGGCTGCCATAATGTGGCCCTAGAGACTAAGCCTATGTGTGGTATCGTTAGCATAGTGCTATCTGGATTCGGTCGTGATTGGCTCGCAGAATCTTGTAGGCATTAGTGGATTGGGTAAGGTGGGGTATAAGACTGCTTTCTCCCGTGGGTTATCAAAGGAATAAGGTAGATTAAGGATAGGGAAGGAAAAGAAAATCAGAAAGCGAGGTCTGGGTTCTTGTGAGGAAGGCTCCCGGCTCCCTAACAACACAGATGAGAGGGCCATCAAGGTTCGCGCCTGAACCCGCGAGCTCCTACACCGCGGCTATGGTCCTACGTTGATTGGAGTTCAGAAATCCGCTCAGTGAACTGTGAGGGGCACCCCCTTCCACCCCCCAAATTGGATCTCTAATACATCTATCATATTCAGTAGAATAGAAGTTTTCTGGGCTCTACCCTCACAAACAACCTCCCACCACTCACCACTCACCAGTATGGAAATGAGAGGGGGGAAGAGAGGGAGGAGGAAGAAGCAGCTCGGCAGGAGCGGGCAGGAAAGGGAAGGGGCAGCGGCCCCAAAATGGATGGTCGCGAGTTGGGAGCTGAATTAGATAAAAATGTCAACTCTTTACGCAGCGAGGGAGAGGAGAAGCTGAATGATATCGGTTCAACTGAAACAATTCTGAGCTGTGAGCTCTGAACTCCGGAACGAAGAAGAAAGGAAAAGGAAAAGAGAAAGAAGAAAGAGAAAGAAATGAAAAAGTTTTAGTTGGGTGAACATGATACTCTACTGTTGCGTTTCTCATTCACTTGGCAAATTACCGCGGAAGGAATGAAGCTTTTGACAAAGTCATAGGTACTCAGTACTCAATACTGCAACCGGGAAAAGAAAAGTGCAGAACATTAGTACAGTAGTGAGCAGAAGAACGAAGGTTCAACACAGAAACAATTTGTTTGGCTATGACTGCAAACTTGTCCGGCCAACGGGGCGGAGAGATGCCATGGTAAATGCATTGCACAAGCAACTCGCGATTCGTTCTATTACCTCAGTGAACACAATTCAAAATTTAAAATCGTGGGATGTGCCACGTGTGCCGTCCATTCATCCATTCATCCATTCGTCTCATTCGTCCATTCAATCATTCGTTCATTCGTTCATCTTCATTCACCATGCTCTTGCTATCTATCTATCAATCCTTTCATCACGACATATCACGACAGCCAACCCTCTTTTGAAAAATCCAGCATCAAAGTTCAGAATTCAGAATTTTCAGAATTCAGAATTTTGACTTTCTATTTTTTACTTCTGTTCCGAATTCGCTGTCGAAATTGTCGAAATGGTTTGTCAGAAAAGAAGAACAGAAGGGTCGGCAGTTTAGCTGCGAGCTTTCTGCTGGTGCGTGAGAGAGAGAGAGAGAGATAGAGAGAGTGGGTGGCACTAGTACTGAGTACTAGAGCCAGCTGGTAGTCCAACGAAACTGCGTCTAACTTCTAACTTCTAAATTCTAAAAAAAACGGGACCACACGTGCTGCCGGGTAAGCTCAACGAAGAAAAGGAGAATAATAAAAAAGAAAAAGGCTAGAATAATTTAAAAAGGAAAAACCTCAGTGTGCGCGGGGTTTGCGTTTCTCGACTCGGTTTTATTTGTCCTTCTCAACAATCTTCCCTTCTTTGCATTTAGTTGCTGAGCCTCTGAGGACGGCAACTGTGTCAGAACGAACTGCTATTTGGTGGATCGATTGATCAATTTTTGAAATTGATTGAGAAAGAGCGACAGGCACGCTAAAGCCTTTTTTTTATTGGCGAAATTTTGGGAAAGATTTGATCTTTTGCTGGAATGAATGGAATGAGTGGAATGGATTGGAATGGGGAAACGATTCGACTCTTTCGCTGAGTTCTCACTCTAACTTAATGGTTAATTACAATCATTTGATTGATTGAGCAGAAGAAGATCCTGCTCTTGCAGTAAGATACGCTGGCGACTGCAAGTGCAAGTGCAAGTCAAGCACGTCCTGCGTTGGAAAAAGGCACAACAAACAAAATGACAAAATGGCAATCAGCTCAAGTTATTCGAAATATTCGTGTTTGGCCCACCGCTGTATTTACAAGTTATATGTTACATGAGTGACAGCATATGCCGGTATCTGTTGAAAGGAATGTAAAAGACATCGAAAGACGAAGGAATGAATGGGTGGTCGCAGCAGCGAAAGAGTTTCCCCGCGCCCACTCATCAAGAGACGGAGAGAGAGAGAACACACGCTGGCGAGTATCAATTTTAATCAACCAAACCTGCGAGCGAGCGACATGCTTCGAATCTTTCACTTCGATTGGACAGCTGGGCGATGCTGGGCGCCTTCCTACCGCGCCAGACCCACCAGTCGGACTTGGAGGCCAACGCATCTGTTCGCATGCGCTGGAAGGGCCTGGACTCTGCACTTGGCTGTGAGCGCAGCACACTCTGGCCACGCACACTGCACTGCATTCGCAGTCGCATTCGCAGTAGCAGTCGCACACCTCCCATCGCCATAACCGCCATCGACTGTCAGGATCTTGCAGGTCTCGTTGAGCTGTCGGTGGAGTCGGAGCTGTTGGAGATTGGTGGAGCCAGAGAAGAGCTGCTTCCCTTCGGAGTTCGACGCCAAAGAAACGTCTCGCTCCTCTTCCTGCATTCTGTCTGAACACTTGCCAGTCTTTTGATGCCAGGAAACGAGGCATGAACTGTGATGATGATGATGATGAGAATCCTCGCGATCTCCACGTGGCAAGACCCTCCATCACGAATGAATCGAATGAAAAGACGATCAAGCTGAGGCAGAGAAAGCATAATAAACGGAGCGACCTGCGTGCATCTCGGCCCGTACTTTTGGAACACAAGAGTACACAGAGCAGGAGCAACAGATAAGCTTCGCAACAGCTTTGACTCGTCCATGCCATTCTTTCATTCTCCCAATTCTCTCCATCTTTCCTACTTTCCATCTTTCAACGAGGAAATTTCATGCAAGTCAACTGTAAGTTTGTTAATTCTTAACATGCATTTGGCTCTCGGCGGATCTTTCTTTCCTCTTACCACCCAGCAGTGTGTGTGACAAGTTACTTTTTCGACAGCGAAAGAGAGTTTATCCGTGGCTCTGTCGTAATCATATGATGTGATGGCCTCGATAGGACTGGACAGAAACGCAGTAGCTGATTTAGAGGAAACACAGAAACACAAAGCTAACTTATTGTTAAAGAACAGCGCAGTTTCCCCTTCTTATTACTGTCACTGTGTACAGATACAGATGCCTAGAGAGCGTTGGCGGATGATTGGAATGAGTGGGTGAAAGATAAATTGGCAACTCGTATGATGGTTCGATCAACGAATGAATGGATGGATGAATGGATGCGAGATCGATCTAAGAAGAATCCAAGAAAGGAAAGAGAGAGAGATGCATGAGCCCTGAGCATGAATTCTCTGTCGTTGGAATGGTCGGATTTTGCACACAGGATTTGATCTTGTCGCAATGAGAATTGACACATTCTTCATCCATTGATTCACCCATCATTCCGGGATGCGATTGCGCGATTACAGTACTAATCTACTTTGATCTGCTGACACTGCTGACCATAGCTTGGCAGGCGATAGGACACACCCAGGAAACGTCTCAAGAACACATCGTGACTTGCTGTTAGATTGACGGCGAACTGAATGTGTCTGTTCGAAGGACCTGGACCAGCTCCTCAAATCCAAATTCTGTTACTCAGTACTCACTGTCAAGTGTTATTCGCTCACCATGAAATTAGAAGCTTTTGCTTTTTCTGGGCCTTAACTTTTTTTTTTCCTTCTCTGTTTCTGTTTCGAAACACTGAACCAAGAAAGATCTCATCGCGCGTGCCAAATCATTCGTCCAATTCACGCACAGAACGATTTCTTCCCCCAGACATCCCGCCTCTCGCAACATGTTCCATTATAAACCTTATGTGGTCATTAGTTGAAAGAGCGCGGACGGGATGTCCAGGCGTGATCATAAAAGTCTTCTCACCGTTCCATCCAAAAACGCCAACAGAGGTATATCGTGCTTTCTATGCCCATCAGTAAGACTTTGATCTGCCAATGAGAAATATTATGTACACCAAATTTCCTGACAGGTGTGGGGAGTGCAGATTCTGGGGCGGGACTCGTCCATATTATCCGTAATAGTAAATTACTTGATATGATTTCCCCCGAGATTTTCGAATTGGTAGTTTGGTTTGGCGATGCACACGAAACCGCTACTCTGTTATATAGTTGAGTTACAGTATGTATCGTTTAACACATATCTTAAGAGTAAAATTCCCATGGTCGTCGCGTGCATTTCCATTCTTCTCACTTTGGAAAGCAATTTAGAACCTCCAAAAAACAGAATTACAAAGAATAAGAAAATGTTGAACTGCAAGTGGGAATAAAGAGCAAAATTTTCTTTCTTTCCAAACTAAATCTTATGAAACATTGAAAGTTGTATTTTTTCGGACGAATGAGAAGGAAAAGTATTCAATTGTGAGCAACTTACTTGGCTATTGCTCCGCGGACAACCGGAAGAAAGACGACGAGAGCGAGAGAGAGCTTCTTTCCTTTCCTTTACTTTCTTTACTTTACTTTACTTTACTTTGCTTTGCTTTGCTTTGTGAGACCTGGGACCTGAGACTTTCGACTTACAATGGTTCAAGAAATAACTTAGATCTCAACTCATCTCCGAGACTTCTCACGGGCGGCCCCGTGTGCATGTGGGCGAGGGAAAGAGCTGCCAAAAGAGCTACGGGACGTGGACTTCCCCCGGCAAAAGATGTGCGAGCGAGTGTGGAAACTGCGAATGCAGGTGTTTTGTACAGGACTTGGCCTTTGCGAGCATCTCCGAGAGTTCGCGCGGCTCAAAAAAAGTGTGCAGCTCGGAATGTGAGAGCGTCGTGAGCGCACGGGCCGTTGCCACACGACAAATCATGATGCAGGCCGAGAGGATGTGTGCCTTGTTCATGCGGACCATGGGTCCGATGATGAAAAGACAGGAGAATGAGAAGAAGGAAGAGAAGAAGAAGGAGGAGAAGAAGAAGAAGAAGGAGAAGAATCATTGGTTATGGACATTCGCCTTGAGCCAAACTCTGCTTTATCTCTCTCTCTCTCTGTCGCTCGCTACTAGATAAGACTCGGAGAGAACCTCTCCAAACGGCTCTAGGCTCCGAGTCCAACTCGCTCGCGCCGGACTTGGACAAGATCAAGAAGGGTGCATCGAGACATATCGAGACACCTCCAGTTGACTTGAGGAATCGGCACAATTCTGTCGACCCAAAGAAGAATAGATACCCCGAGATCCTCAGGGCGCCGGTCAGGAGAAAAAGAGAGAAGAGAGAGAGAGAGAGAGAGAGAGAGAGGGAAACAAACGGGTGGTCCGCGAGGTTGAGACCCGGATCTCCCGCGCTCACCCACTCCTTGGCGAAATTTCTGGCTTGGGTGGAAGCACACGGAGAGTGAACAGTTGCAATTTCTGTCCATGGTGCGTGGTGAGGTGTCCCGGATCCATTCGTTGGCTCGTGAATGCCGCCATTCATCCTTCGATCCGTAGGCAGCTTTGATTCGTCTTACTTGGCTCAGGAGATTTTGCGAGTGCAACTTTTCCAAGTCAGGCTCTGTAAGTCTATTCCGAGAGCTGGAAGCGCTTGCCATCTCAAAAAGTACGGGATGAGTGGCAACGAGACGAAGGGGAAACGATATTGCCCGGAAACTGGATGGACGGCGGCGACCCGGCGAATGCATAAGAAAGCCGGAAGAGGAAAAAAAAAGGTGTACACACGTACCTCTTTACGTGGGTTCTAATAGTTTAAAAAGACCGAAGCGTCGCTCATGGTTTGGACGGCCGGCCCTTCTCTCAATCGCTGGCATCCGAGTCCTGGTGTTGGACCGTGTCATAGAATTCGCTAAACGGGTCTTCTTGTAGGACCGGAGATCTAGACCAAATTGCATGCGGTTGTCTCTGGAGGAGAGAGTGGGCTGGACGCGGAGTTCCTTCCGAATCCAGGAGCTCGTTCAGCAGCATTCGTCTCCGCGACCCACCGATGTTTTCCGCAATCGTGTCTAATCTCAAGCTAGCATTCCCAAGGCTTGACGGAGATGCCGAGCCCAAGACCGGAGAGGTCGGAGATTGCGATCCGGCAACAGCATTCAATGGCGGAGGAGAAGGAGGCAAGTCCCCGTCCTCTGCTTCATCCGGATCGTACACATCATCGGAAAGATCCTCGTCGTCATCGCTATCGCCAATGTCAAAGCCCATGGCAGCTGCACGGCGTCCTGTTGTTGTCTGATCTCCATCGATCTCTGGGCAATTTTCAATGGAATACAGGAGTCTTCGGCGCATAACATCGACTGCAGTGTACTTTGGCAAGTCGATGGTGAAGTAGCACGTATGCGCATATGGTAGTAATGAATCCGGGGATGGCTGAGGCTTGCCATACGCTGGCCTGGGAGGGTGAAACGCCGCAATCTTGTGTGGCTGCTCCCAGCTTTCCTTGTCCATCGGCAAGCGTGCGCGACCCCACACGAACTTGATGTAGCCCGACCTCTGCTCCTCTGTAAAGCTTTCGAGCACTTGCCAAAAGTACTGAATGTGCTGGTCCGACTCGGAACAATCGGAATAAACCGTCATGCGCTTCAAGAGCGCCAGGTCTAATTTCGGGCGCCCGCACACCATGAGCTCAAGCTCATCCCAGCGAAACAGCATCAGCAATCTTTGCGGCACAATCGTGGCCAGCCCGCGCCGGATGGCCTCCACCTGTAGATCGAATTCATGTATCTTAAAGTCAAGTGTTCTCTCCGCCCAATCACCGTAATTCTCCTTCGTCACTTGAATGAGCCGACCACCAGGGATCAACTCCACTTCTCGCCCGTCCAACGTAATCACGGTAAAATAGATGTCCTGCGTCGCTAGAACGGTGCTTGGGTCGACGGTCTCGCGGTCAGTGTTCGAGACCGTCAAAACATCCACCGCACGAAGGTCATCGATTGTTGGCACCTGATTCACCAGAGGCTTCCACACTAAACTAGGTAGACGCAAGTCCAGCAGCTCTGTATTCCGGATTGCAATACCCATAAGCTTCCCAAGAAATTCGAACATGGACACTTGCACCGGTGACGTGGCAGCTGGATTTGGAAGCCACCGATCGCGGTTCACCCGGATCTGGTTCGCGCGGTTCGAACACGGGAGCAGCAGCCCCACGCCAGGAAGCGCTTGCAATTCTGCACAGTACTCGGAAAAGCTTTGTCTGTACGGCCCGCCATCATCGTGGCTAGCCATTCCTCGCATAACACACTTGTACAGTTTGCCATGTGCGCGCAACGTTTTCGGCGGCATCGGGTGCATCACGCGGAATGCTTGAGCAAACACAGTGTGCCTTCCGTGCACATCTGCAACGTGTCTCTTGGACATAGCACGTCCAAAGTCCAGCACCACTTCGAACTTATGAATGTCCTCCGCCTTCGTAGATGACACTGCGTCCGTCCAGAGAGGAACTTTGAACTTATCAAATATGAGTCCGCAGCACTCGGAAAGATAAGCGGCCGAGCTGCTCGGGTCCTTCCAGGCAGTGAGATCAAGCAAACCAAGCGCATCATAAACGGACTTGTTCAGTGCGCGCAGAAGGTCGTATCGTTGCGCAATATCATCCAGTGTATTTTCTAATTCCGTCCGTAACAGTAACATGTCTTCACCAACACGAATCTTGTCCCCTTCCCCGACTTGGTCGAGCGAAGCAATCGGGAGATTGCTCTGCGTGCCCTGTGCCTCATCTAATCGACCGAGAACTGAGGTCAACCCCAAGAGACGCCCGTAACGACGCACGATCAAGCTCAACAGGACGCCATTTCCCTGCAATGAGAGACCATTTGGAACTCCTTCGGCTTGCGTCTGCTTCACCATCGCCCCGCCTCCATCGGACAGCGCCATAATCTCCTTTGCCGCCTCCAAGCCAGATAGCACCTCCTCCTCAAACGGGCTCCCCGGGCTTCCAGCCCATCGCGAGCTTGCTGGATCGTGCCAACCTCCAGCAGCACCTTCTGCTGACCCAGGGCGCAGTACTGACAGCGGCGAAATAGATAGCAAATCGTCCCAGTTCATTTGTAGCAACTGCTGGAGCTCTGCCCCACTTCCGTCCACAGCATCGTTCACATAAGACACCAACATTTCGTCATCTCTGGTTGTCCATGAACGTTGCCGCTCAAGATAAGAGTTGTACAGTCGGTCCATTTCATTAGCATCCGGTTCGGCTTTGGCTTGCAGACGAGTCGAGTCAAATGCAGGCTGCACCGTTACCTTGAAGCCCCATCCCTCTATCGGATAAAGCACCGCCATGGAACCAACCTCCACCTTCCTGATGGACACTCTTTGGTAGCTTGAGCTAAGAGAGACCGCAGGCACTATGCGAGGCGGGATGCCCGTAACAGTATCAATTACCTGTTTGCCACGCAAAAACGTCACGCTTTGACTCATAATGTCCACCGAGACGGTGATGATATCCCCTACGCGAAGCATTTTCGATGGCGTCTTTCCTCGAACCTCAACGCCATCTACATACAACGACCCGTCCATCTTCAGTGCCCAAGCGCCAGACTCGGACATTGGCGTGGATGCCTCACTTTCTTTGCCAAACCCACCATCCGTTGCCACGACACCAACAAAGAGCTTGGATCCAGTACTTTCGTCCACTCGAAACATGACATTCAATTTCCCGACAGATGAATCCACGACTCTGTTTAGCACCTGAGTTCCCCACCCTTGCCCGGTATTGCGAGTTGCAGATCGATTGTTATTGTACAGCTCCACGCCGTTTCCGAGCATGCTCGGAGAAAAGGACGCACTCGCATCGTCAGTGGACTTGTCTGACACGGAACCTTGAGGTGCTCGGTTCGGATCTGGTGCGTTAAGTAAACCGCCTCCGTGCGCAGCGGCTGGTTCGGGCTTTGTGAGGTTCAAACTCAAACAATCCCATGGCAGCCAGTATTGGGCTCCAAGATTCTCCCAAAGGACTTGGCAGGGCAAGTCGTCCCCATCATCGATACGGATGACCTCCCCAACGTCGTTTTCTTGCACGCTCTCATACTGCCTGGAGCAGCGAACCTTGTCACGTAAGTGGCAGTTACGAACCATGTAACGCGCGTATTCAGCTGGTGAAAAGAAGTCATTTGCTTCCAGAAACCGAACCCCAGCCCGATCCGAACCCGTGGCGCCACTTGCGCCGTCCATATCTTCTTCGTTCTCGTCGATTTCTTCGTCAAGAACTTTGCGAGCCGCCAATGAGCTTCCGATGGAACTTGCAAGGCTCGCAAAGGAGGCCATGTTTGCCAGCGCTACACCACGGTTGTCCACACCGCCAAACTCGCGGCACGTTACCAGCTCTGCGTATTGGAATGGTACCTCCAGTTGTGGCTTGCTTGGCAATTTTGGGAAAAGCAAGACACAATGGCTTTCTGAGATTGTCATAACAATGCCAATCGTACCTGCTCGCAGATTGTGCCGCTTAGAGGCCTGGGTAACCCGTAAAGGCATACCCGGAACCACAAATTCAAACAGAAATTGCCCATACTCCTGCACTGTCTGAAAGTGAGACGCCTTGCGATAAGGGATGCGCGCCATGCCCTTCGTGCGAACCATCACTTCTAGGAATTTTCGGCAGTCAGCGCAAGGTACAACTGGATCCGCGCAGCGCTCGCAATACAGCAAATCCTTGTATCGAGCTTTTCCATCTGTTGTGCGGGACAGCCCACAAGTCATCGGGGAACCAGCAAAGTTTCGCGGCACAAAAACAGCACAATCTGGACACTGCCTGTCTCCGAGCGGGCCGCACGTCCCGTTTGATCGCGACCAGCCAACAATGTCAGACCAACTTCTTCCACAAAAGAATTTCGCACGAAAGTATTGCTTCGTTCCTAGCCAAATGTATGCCCCGGCTCGGTTCTGCAGTCCAGCAACGGAGACCTCCTTCGCCCCATCACCGACCAGGGTCGGTGCGAGGCTATTCGACTCGTGCTTTAGTGTGTTCGCAGACTTGTGGGACTCCAACTCCTCGACGGCAATTGCCACGGTGGATCCCGCAACTACCGAGAGCATCGGGGGCATTCCTCCAAAGCCGCGAACTTTTTGACCATCAACCTCCACTACGATGGCGTAATCATTTCTATTCTTGCGAAGACAGCTGCGAGGATCCCAAGAGAGACGAAGGGCAGTCGCCCCAGGTATGGTGATCTCTTGTCGGCCCGACTTTCCTGTGCCGTGAACAGTTTTCACCCCACCAAACAATTTGCTTGCATCGAAACCGCCCCTTCTCTGAATCAAATCAGAAGTTTCCTCAAGCGCAGCTGCTGCGTTTGGCGGAGGAGGCAACGGTAACGCCCCATCATCACTCGTTCTGGAGTGGGTCCGCTGCCTAGACGGCTTTCTTTCAAGCGGTAGTGGGTCGGCTCGCGCAGTGTGGGTGAACCCTCCGACATCCTCAAAGACCGGATGCCGACTCTCCAAAATACTCTGACGTTTTCTTCTGCACCACTGCCCAAATTGCTCCTTCAGAAACCTCTCCGGCGGCAGGGTCTGGCACGCAAAAGCTTTGAGGAGCTCTGTGGCGGTAACCAACGAGTCCAACCACTCTGCGTTACCAAGCAAGCTTCCCTCAGACTCTTGATCGCCAGCTTCAAACTGTGACCCAAGGCTGGGAATGCAATCCCGAACCCCGCGATAAGACGTGCCTTTTCCAGCCTGCAGTGTCTCACTGAATGTGTGAGCCACTTGCCGACGTCGAAAGATCAGTTTAAGTCGAGGCACAGTCGAGAGCTTGCTCAACGAGAGCGACAAACTGGAATTGGTGCGCGTCGTAGATACAGATGAATCTGTGCCCGAGGAAGAACGTGTTCTGGCGCGCTCGACTGGGGGCAGCTGGACACCTGCGTAATCGAATGAAGACGAAAGATCAATGTCGAATGGGTCCTCCTTCTCGATCCACCAAGGTTGCGAAGTGGACAAACTCTCTACCCCGCCTTCGCTTCCCGAGGATGTCGCATCCAACATTCCGGAGCCATTCGCAGAGTCTTCTCCAAAGCAAGTTCTTGGCCCCGCCATTCCGATCATGACGAGTAAGTCCTTCACCTTTTGCTCTTTCGAGTTCGCGAGATCCCAACTCTCCACACCAACAAGCTCGTCGCCAATTCTCAAGTGGTTATTAACTTCCTCCAAATTTTGTTTCTCACCAAGATCAAAGCGGTCATACGGCTCCTCGCGGATCTCGCTCACGCATATTTTTCCTTCCACGAGCTCAAAGCGAACAACGCTTGGAGTGAGTAGGTTTTGGTTCACCAAACTAAATTCAAAGTCCTCCCAATCATTCTTCTCACTCAAAGACCGCCGAGGAGAGTCAATCAGGAAGAGTTCGCCTTCTAAGCCGTCTTTTCGCGCCAAGTCGTCAACAGCGACAAGGCACTTCAAAAGTCGCTGAAAGTGGATGCCCGAAAACAACGCGTCCTCGTCACCATCCGAAACATCAGTTCCAACTGCCTGGCCCATACCCACTTTTGCGGCCAAGTCCGCGTTGTTTTGCCGCTGTGAACGACTGTCCGGTGCAGATGAACCGCTCGCGGGGCCACTTCCCAAACGATTTGGGACCATAGAACCCACGGTTGCTAACGAGGCCGGGTCCGTAGCGTCGGAAGCGTTCACGCCAATTTCACCCCTGCTCGGGGCAGAAGTTGACGTCGCTGTTGCCGCGTTGGTCGATAGCAGCGTAGATTTAGACTTGACGATATCGCGGAGCCGCTTCTGCCGAAGCTTGTTCATATCATTCACTTTTCGCTCCAGAATCGCCTGTAGACGAATGAGCGAGGTGGCTTGCTCACGGGGCAGCGGAGAGAGAAGCCCGTTGACCAAGATCTCCATGCTCTCCTTCTCAACCACCTGAGAACAGATCTGAGTAATCATTTCGACCATAGGGAGCCAACAGTCGAACAAAAGAGAGGACGTTTCTTCAGGGTCGCGGGAGTCGCCATCTATAACGAATATACCGTATTCGCAAATTCTTCGAATTGAATTCACAAAGCCTCGCACCGAGAGAAGGTCTATGGAGTGGACAAACTCCTCTCTCACAAGTATTTTTAGCAACCAGCATGCTTGACGAAGAGCCTCTTCCACTCGAAGGCCCGAGGACAGGGAGGACGAAAATACGTCTTCCGCGCTCTGACGCAAAAAGCGAGAACTATCGCCGCTCTCCATTGAATTCGCAACCAACATAATTGCGCACCAACCGGCCCGGCCATGCCAAAGTCGAGTTCGATGCGGCCCGCCCACGAATGGTTCGGGAACGTTCTTGGGCATCAGGTAGAAGACCTCCACGGGTTTCAGTGCCCAAGATTCTTCGATTTTCTTCTTTCCTGGCGTGTACGCCACGTTCAGACGGCCGCGCGGGTTCAAAACGCCCAAGTACTGGCCCTGGGAGATATGCACTGGCGTTCCGAGCGGAACAGTTTGAATCTCTGTGGTGTGCGGATCGAAACGCAGCGTTGCTCGCGTTGGCTGAGTTTGCGTGCCTGGGACCACGAAGAATGTGCTCGTGTCTCCCGCTCGCTCAAACACCAATACATCCCAGCTGCCGTTGCCCCCGGCTGGAGGCTCGGCAAGCCGAAGACGAACCGATTGAACAATGCCATCTGCTGCCGCAGGACTGTTGATTATGCTGACCTGCGCAGAGTCTGCCTTTCCGCTTGGAGGGATGTCACCGCGATACCGGTCAGCTATGAGCATGTAAGTCTCGTCCCCAGTAAGGCTCACGTCCGGAGCAAAAGGCTTGGAGCTCACCTGCGGCTCCAAGTTCGCAGCTTGGTGAATCGGCTCTTCAGAGGCCGGAGCAGGCACCGCGGACGCCCTGGACCCGGCCGGCTGCGCTGGGGCCGATGATACAGACGACGTGCTACTGACTGGGGCCACCGAAGCAGAAGATGACGTAATGGATCGAGGGTGGCGACGGATGTAGTGTGTGCGAACCCCGCGTTCAAAGTCTCCATCTCCGTAGTGGATATCGTACGTTCCGTCCTCATTGGCGCGAGTCACCCTGCCATCATACCAACGGTACTCCCCATTGAACCGCACCTGAACCATTTGGCCAATGGTGAAAGGGCTGCTACTGCTCGACTCGGGCACAACACTAGTTCTTGAACGATTAGAGTCGTGTTGAAGAGGGCTCGCATGCGCAGCTTGTTGCTCGACTTCAACTTCTTGTAAAAGCTGAATAAGATGTGGAGCAACATGGCCTTCCTTGTCGCCATCGTCGTAGTCTATACCATACGTTCCATCTCGGTACACCATTGACACTCTGCCGCTAAACCAGTTTCTCCCACCCATGTAACGCGCCAGTACTCGGTCACCGACCAACAAAGTGCCCTCCTGCCGAGTGGCTCGAGGAACGAGACTGTCTCGAATTGGCCCAGATCCTCCGCCCGCCAAACCACTCAAAGGTAAGCTTCTGGCTCGACTGCTTGAACTTGCAGATGAGTGTCCAGGAGTGGAGCTTGAAGAGTCCATAGAGGAAAAGTCCGGAACAACGGGGACAGTTGGAGGCGGAGGCAGAGTTTGCGAGTGATGTAGTTGCCGATCGTCTGTTTGGTCACCCCGTTCTTCAGACTCCTGCGCATGCTGGGCACTTTGCTGTTCTTGCTCTCTCTTGAACCTCCTGGTCCTCCGTTCGTACTCCAGATGGGCCTGTGAGAGCCTTTCCCCGACGACCCCAAATACTGAGGAGCACAAGTCCACCAATGTACTGGTCATCCCTTCTTCTTTATGACAGAGAAATGACACAGCGTCGATTCCGTGCGGAGAATAAGAGTTGCCGTCGCTGCTCTTGAATACCAAGTTGATTGTCTTTTCCAGCGCGTCCGGCTCCAACAGGAACGATGGCAGCGGTTGCGAGGTGCAACTTGACCAGTCTACCACCAGTCTCTCTAAAGCTCTTTCGCAGCTTTTGACGTAAATCTCTTTGTAAACCTCCATTCCCGCAGTTGCTAGCCACTGCTGATTTGTCACAAACCGTGGATCGGAAAGCAGACCCATTGTCAGGACATGAATATCTTGATCACGTTTGCTGGCATCCACTACCGTTTTGGATAGCTTGAGAGATGCGTCCTGCTCTGCAGATGACTCTGCAACCTCGTAGAGGGCGTTGATTTTCTGAATCATCTGCTGGCTTGCAGAAGCAGTATTTTGACTTCCGCTTCCAGCTGCGCCCTGCCCCGAGGTCCCCGGAGTGGATGGCTTTTGGGCTTTTGTGGCGCCTCCACGTCGGATGCGAGAGTTATGAGCACTTGAGCTGGTCAACGAAGAATCGTAGCTTGTCAGCGAGCTGAGAGTGTCTCTCCGGAGCTGATCGCCTACGCTGTCCTCTTCCGTGTCGCTCTCCTGGTAGCAGTAATTCTCGGAAAGAGAGAGAACAACGTCTTCCCAAGGCATTCGCCTGTGTGACTCTTCGGACAGGTCGGAGAAGCGCGGAGCAGCATGACCTACCGATGGAGCGGGAGGTTCGTCAACTAAGGCTTTCGTGTTTGACACGTGGCCCTCGTACAACAACATGCTGAGACGTGCAGCTCGCGCTTCCAAATCCTCTACGGACCCGTGTAAAAGCAGATGACGTTGTGGCAAGGAAGCACTTTGTGCGTTGCCAGACACGCGCAGATTTCGAACGCGTACGCTGACATCCGTATGATTTCCGTAAGAAGCCACGCATGGGTACACTCCCCACAGAGCTTCTTTGTCAATTCCGTAAAAGACGCGCACAAGTGGCTCCTGATTTATACCGATGCACAGCGACCCGAGGTCCATATCGAGCAGAAACCGCACAGTATCACCAGGATGAGCCCGCATTCTTCGAGAACCGTCCCACTGCTGGGATGTGCCTTTGTGAAGTCTGGCCCCATTGTAGCATTGCAAGAGCCAAAAGTCTTCTGAAGGCTTTAGAAGGTTCTCGCCCTGAGCACCTCTTCCTGCTCCAATACGACTCAAGGTAGTGATGCCGAGCAAGCTCGTTTCGTCGTCTCGAGTGTCCTCCATGATGGTGCACTCCCAGTAATGCCGCCCGGACACCATCGGTGTGGTGTCAAGCGCAGCTACACGATGCATCTTCCCTGCGGCAACAAACGTGAGAGTGGACTCAAACGATGTGCCTTCGGTGCCATCTGCGGAATGCTGAGAACTACTACCCCCCGCATCAGAAAACTCCTCTTCAGGTGAGTCACCGTGCAAGGACAGCGATGATGATGAGGTTATACGAAGTTTCTTCGCCATAGCAGGGTTCAGGGCCCACCTCACTGGTGTTGCAATGAGATGCCCGTGCTGTGTCTGGAGGCTCGCTTCGCGCAACAACTGCGACAGCATTGCGGCTCCAATGCTTTCCATCATGACCTGGCTCTCAAGCAGCACGCAAATAACCTTCATAGCCCGTGCCTTGATGTCGATCTCCCCAATAGTTGAACTCTGCTTGCGCAAGATACGCTGCAAAGCCTTAACACTGTCAAGATTCAAGGCATCCAGAAGCTCCATGGGCGGGCTCAGGCGGATAGGGACCAAAAGCGAACCCTCCTCCACCATTATGTCTGATTTAGATGGGTCTTGTGCTGGAGAAGAGTCTTCCTCGTTACCATAAATGGAGCGTACGAAGAAGCGCTCATTTATACTTGGCTTGGAATTGTCCACCTCCACAGCTGCCTTTTGCGCGAGCACAGAAAATTGCTGAATACGGGAGTCGCACCCACCTGCATGATTAGACGTAATCTCCAGGCGAAAGACCTTGTCCGAGGGTCGCACGTCGGTCTCCGAAACAAGCTCTACCCACTTGGTGGCAAATTGCAGTTTCATGACCCGAATAGTTCTCAGCGACTCAGCGGATGGCCCGACACGGATCTCTATTTTTTCAGGCGAGTAGTTCTCGAAATTCTCGTTTGTGAACATCTTCACGCTCGCAAACATCATGGACGAGGGAATTGCCAACTGAATCCAGTGCGGAGTGTAGCCGTTACTCTCCCAGTAATTCGGTGTGCTATCGAGAACAGCGGACGCGTGCCCCACGGAACCCGACGGCTGGTCCGTCGATACACTGACTTTAACCTTTGCCGTGATATCCTGAGGCTCATTCTTCTTTTTTCGCCGCGGCTTGGGTTTTGAAGGGCTATACTTTGGAATCTCCTTACCAAGGACAACCACCTCATTCTTTGAAAGCAGACCATGCGAAGATGTTGTGACAGCTCTCCCTCCAATACGGGGGAACTCATACACTCCGCCGAGGACGGCCAAAGCAGCCATTGCTCCCTGCAATACATGCTCGTTTTCGGGAGATTCACGCCCAGCAAAGTTCTCGCAATAGTCTGCAACCCTCTCTAGTTCGCTAGTGATCCAACGCGACACCATGCCGGCCCAAGTTTCCTTGGAGCACAGCAGATGAACCAGTTCCACCATCTGCATTGCGACTGAGTAGGCCTCATTCGCACTTTGCCGAAGCGTCGCGACAGATTGTGATACTTGAAACACTTGCAAAGATCTGCCAATCGTGTGTGTCAAGAGATAAATCATTGCATTCCCAGAATCTACTGGACTCGCCAATCTCAGCTCCTCCAAAACCCGCTCAGCGCACTGGCTAGCAGTGCTCGGAGAAACGTCCAGGAGTAAGATGCCAAGGACCCGAACCGCTGCCACGCGAAGCTCCAGCGTCGCGGAGCCAGCTACACAAGTTTGCAAGAGCAGTGCAAGTGGGAAAGGCGCGGTGAGTCTTGCCCGGCCAACCGGTGACGCGCAAGCTGCGTGCGTCAGCGCAAGAACTTGCAGTGCTCGAATGTTTTGTTTTTCGACGCCACCATCCTCCAAGAGTGGGCGATAAATCCCGCTTCCTGACAATGACCTTCGCTCGTCCTCATCCTCTTCCTTGACCTCAGAGGAGTCCTCGTTCGCAAGCTCGGATAGAGGGTAAGACAACTTAAAGCCGCCATTTCCCTCTGTCGGCAGAAGTGATGACGCGGCAGTTAAAACCGTTGCGGTCGGATTGAGACCTTGGGATCCTGGAGGTGCGGAGTGCGAATTTGGCCACAAATACATCTCTTGAAGAACGACACCTTGAGCGCATTTGCGAAAGCTGCCCATACCCCAGTCCGGGCAGCTACCGACGTAGATTGGCGAGCAAATGAAGCGATCATACTTGATGGTGGACAAAAGCGCTCTCCGCGGCTCTTCGTCACCCTGCCGGCCTTCGCCGACCTCCTGCAGGAGACTCAGGGCGGCCGAAAGCTCGGAAGAGTCAAGCTCAAGCTCAGAGAGAGCCTTCATTGCCTGAGGTCGAACCATCGCATCCACATTTCTCGCCAAATCATCAGCATCAATTGCCTTCCGTACTGCCGAGGGAAGGGAGAGAGAGAGCGGTGGAGCGTCGTCCGGGACGCGCAGGAGATGAGTACAAGGGAGCGTGACACAAAAGTATGGCGTCGACTCCGCCAGAGGCTCGCGACGGTACATGTAACAAGCTACGTGCTGCCAGCTGTCCAAGGCAGCTGCGTTCATCCACTTGGAAGTGAAGCGACGAAAGTCGAGGCTAACACATGCAGAACCGTTTTTCTTGGCGATGACCCGACCCGTGAAGCCAATGAAGGTCCCGCGAATCACACGGGCATAGGACCCAGGCTCCATCGCTTCATCATCCCCGACGTCATCTCGAAGATCAGCGGGCAATTGGCCAACTTCCCACACAACGTCCTCGAACGTTTCCACGGTGTAAATCCGCTGTTCAGCGTGTTGGTCATCTTCTGGAAAGATGCTCAAAATGTGCAACTGGACCGTACTGAGGCTGTGTATCTGAACACAAACATTACATTTGACGTCCTCGGGAAGAGCGTATTCTGACACCACCGTTGCACACACACCCGCCAGGTCGCCAAAATTGAGAACCACCCGCTGCTGTGCATCAATGAATAGCTCAAGCCAGCTGATCTTGCTCCGAACTTCCTTCTCCTGCTGCGGTGCAGCCATGTGCTGGGAGCCAGTCAGCCCAATAGCGTCGACCTCTGTCTGCGGGTTTCCGAGGGAAAACAATCGCCCAGACTTGAACTTGTCCCTGCCAAGATTAAGCGCAAAACCAATTGTACAGGACTGAGAGAGTGTCACCATCGGCCCCACAAGTCCCATGGGTTCAGCTCCAAAGTCGATGGGGGCCTCGGAGGGGGTCAAGATCGGCACAACCTTCTCTGGATGAGCGACTTCGTGACGATGCTTTTCCTCGTCAAAGATGGTTCGAACAGCGTTTGTCTTGATAAGAGAACTTTCGAGTAGTCCCACTAAAACGTCCAGAAGAGACTGTTGAAGGCTATTCCCAGAAGTGAACCGGCGACTAGGATTGTCTGTAGTTCCACTCTCACATACACAGCGGCGCAAGAGCAGCTCAAAACACCTCCATGCCGTCGCTCTTACCTTCTCTGATTCGTGACTATCTTCCATATTTTGCGCCAAGACACCACGAATCGCTGGCACAATGTTGCTGGCCGCCAAAAGCTCAAAATCGCTTTCCACGTAGTCGAGAGAGATAACCTGCAAAAACTGGACGACTTGCTCCATGAGTTGTACTGACAGCGCCGACAGGTTCTGACTGTGCTTCAAGACGTCTTCTTTACGGCTCAGCATGGCGTGCTCGCCCCTGAGCGCCTTTCGAACTGAGGACATTTGCCTCGTTGTGAGCTCCAAGAGCATTGCCACGGACCCTAAGAAACTGAGAAATTTACGAGAAACCGCCTCTCGCAACGATATGCTACATCCTGGGATGTCGGTGAGAAAGTGCGACTCCAAAACAGTAAAAGGAAGGTTCTCAACATGGGCGGAAGAAGCGAGCGTAGAACCGCTCTCCTCCGTGGCGGAAATCCTCGGGCCATTTCCAAGCAATGCGCCAGAGAAGCGAGAATCCCCAAACGAGGAGAGCGCGATGGAAACGGACGCCGCTATTGCTGCAATTGACGCGGAGGATCCCAAAGTGTCTGACTGCAAAAGACCACTCAAACGCGACCCAGAGGCAACTGACAAGTTGTGTGTACAATCAAAGCCTCGCAAAGACCGCGCTGTAGAAAGTAAAACGGAGTCAAAAAGTTGTCTCCCTTCCAAATGGCGCTGCAAGGACCTCGCCAGGCCGATGAGCGAATTAATGAACTCAAATCCTGCCACTCGCATTATTGCCCTCTCGTTCCGAGACTCTAGGGCTTGCTTGAGACTCTCTGAATCGATTGGAACAGCAGCCTTCATAAAGGTCATCACGGACTCTGATAAAGACTGGTCATGCTCTTGCACAACAATGTCCACGTCGCCATCAGCCTCGATAACCGATGCGCGGCGTAAACCACCACTCATCCGCTCCCGCTTGCGAGGCTGACCTTGAAACGAAAAATGAGAGGACGAGGAGGAGGTCGACGTTGTACTTGTTGCAGATTTCGACGAGAGCATGTGCGGGGGAGTGTTCATCGGACTTTCCATCCCAGGGTACTGGTGAGTGCTGTTACTCCTCGTCAATCGCAAGTAAGGTAACCGAGACCTCTGTTGAGACTTCTTCTTCATGCCGTTGGCGCCAACAGATGGATTCTCCTCGCCAGAGTCCAATCGATCGCGACTGAATGAGCGCTCGCGGCTGAAAGAACGGTCTCGCGAAAACTCGCCAGTACCGAGAGAGCCCACAGGAAGGTCGGATGACCAGTGCCTAGTAAGCGTCCCTGGTGGCCGAGATCGATTCACAACGTGGGCCATTCGCTGGGCTGCGGTTTTGTGCATATCAAACATGGCTCGCAATGAGGAAATCGCCCGAATCGCTCCAATCAACACGTCCCATCTCTTTTGCTCTTGAAGCATTTGTTGAGTTTTTGGGCAGAAATGTTTCCGAAGGCGATGCCACCTTGCGCGAGCCGCGTCTTGCCTTGCAGAGCGAAGGGATATCATCCGCGAGACAGGCGGACTGACATCCAGGATCAAGAATCGAGCGCGGCTTGCGACTACTTCACATAGTACTTCGTACTGCGGCTCCTCTGGGTCCTCAAAGTTTTCCATGTCGCCGAGCTTTTTTAACAACTCTGCTTGCAGCTGACAATCCGACGGTAAGCTCGCTTCGATATGATGTTGTACTTGGCCGTTCACCACAAGTTGGTCAGCCCAAGACCTAATGTATTGGGCGGCTGTCCATATTTTGAGCAATTTTGTCGAAGGCGCGTCAGGCTTTTGGCCAGAGATGATTGCCCGTGCAATGCGAAGGCACTCGCGCTCCATGCCATTCACTCGCAAGAGTGCAGCGCCAAGGGCCGCGGCAGCTCGATGAGTAAAGAAGCCTTGGTCCAACGGCACCCTCTGCTCTCGCAAAAATTTGAAGAGTGCACCTCCCAAGGTCTGTGGTGACGGTCGCTCTGCGAGCATGTCCAAGAACATCAGGTCGCAAGTGACCCTGTCCTCATCTGTCATTGAGAATGACCTAATGTGAGAGCTAGAACGCGATCGGCTTCTGATACGCTTTAGCGGAGGAAGTGGTGGAGCACCAGAATCAGAGTTTGCAGAGGGCGGTCCTGGAGCTAGAGGAGGAAGAACGCTTGGCCCGCCCCCGAGCGCCAGAGACTCAACTGGGCTGTGCGGAGCAGAGTCGATCTGCCGAGCGGCACGGCTCGTCGAGGACACCACCTTCGGCGGATACGCCTCCTTGAGGCCTCCGCTAAGGATTGGATTCTGGATCCAACGTAGGTGTCGAACCTCTGCATCGTGTAGCAAGTTCGCACTCGCCACGGTGGCGTGAATGATACTTGAGACTAGATCGCGAGAGACTGCCGCAAGATGACAATACCATGGCTCTACCACAACGCGACGAAGGATCGACACATACGCTTCAACCGTAAATTTGAAACCCCAGTCCACATCAGTCTTATCGGAAACGAATGTAAACGCAAATCGATTCGACGGGATCACCAGGGGCGGGATCTGACCGGTACCAGGCCAGCCGGTCGAACCACTGTACCTTTCTTCTCCAAATCGGATATTTTCTGCAGCTGTTTCGGGAAAATAGTCCACGTTATTCATGGAAGGCAGGACACCTTCGCCATGTGGTAGCCGCAGGAAGCGCAAGAAATCCCGACTCTCCTCAGTAGAAGTCCTTTCATCAAACCGGATCGTGAGGTATTGCGCCCCGGGAACCTCGACGATGTGATGCTTCATCATGTCATTCGAGTATGGATGCTCAGACTCATACACTGTTTCAGACGTAAACGATTTAGACCAGCAGAACACGCGGCGAACCTCGGATTTCGTTTGGTGTGCTTGCTCGGCGGCGATCGTAGCTGCATTGACGATTGTGCTGCTTCGACGGCGCATACCCTTTTCGCGGTGTTTGGATTCTTCTCCATTCCCTTCAGGCGCAGATGATTTGACTAGGGAGGCCCCGTCCGTCGCTATGATGGAAGAAAATTTAATGACACATCCAAGAACGCTTATGAGGTGGGATAGTGACAAATCTGCAGAGAGCAAAGCTGACGACGTTTTCCCCCGCTCGCTTTTCGAGCGAAGAAGAAATTCTACCCAACTTGCAATGGTAGGGAAGACTCGGCCGACCAGACTGTTCCGCACGCATTCCACCAACATTTGAAGCCTTTCGCGGCATCCTGAGATGTTCTTTCGGCTATTCTGTAGCTCCGAGGCTGCATCCCAAGCAAATTGCAGTATCCTACTACTATGATCTGACACATTCGCGAAAATCTCCACAACCTCTCCAAGTAAACCGTCGCTCCCCTCCTGATTCGCCTGGCAAAGACCGGAAATCAAGACAGAGCTAACAATGCTACATGCCGAATCACACATGAAAGTAAAAGGCTCGCCTTCCTCCAACTTGTTGGCGATGTGATCGGTCGTCGTGGTGATGACAGAGAGCCTGTCGCGAGTTCTCTGATCCACGATGAGAAACAAGGTCGGCAAGAGGCTTCCCACTAGTTTGATCTGGTCTTTAAACGGTCGAGCAAGAACCTCAGCGGCGATAACTTGCATAAGCCCACCGACCAACAGAGATTCATGGCTGTTCAGCTTTTCTCCTGACACCTCCCTCCCGAGAAGGCTAGCAACAAACTTGGCCAGCTGTTCCACTTCACTGAAAAATAACAGCGGGCAGTGCAATACCAGCTCCACACAGATTTCGCAGATCTCCTTGGGCACACGACTTTCTGAAATGAACGAGACACATCGAGAGAAGATTTTATCGCGCAATTGAGAGGAAAGTCGCTGATGCTGGCCCTCTAGGCGACAAGCGTTGGCCACGATACAGTTGCTCATCAAGAGGCGAAGGCACGGGGCAACACCGTCAGAAAATATTTGTTCCCGAAGCGCGCCATGGTCTCCTTCTAGAGATGCGGAGAAAAGCTCCAAGAGCTCCAAGAGAAGGCTTGGAGCAATTTCTCCTTGCTCAAGGAAGAGTTCTCTTTGGCGAAACTCATCTTCGATCGAGCAAAACTTTGCGAGAGTTTGCACTTCGATCGCCTCACCAACCAACTCACGCAAAACCATGCCAAATAGTCCATGGCAGGGCTGATGAGGTAAGAAGGGTGTCGCCAACGAAGACATAGCTTGGAGAACGCAGAGTACTAAGGATACTCTATCAATAGAGTCGCCCCACTCCCTTGGGGTCTGAGCGACTTGCTTTCGAGAGCGACTTGAGAGGCCGCTGTTTTCCCGCATGGCCAGCGTATTGTGAAGCGCTTGCCACGTCCACAGTGCGTGTTGCGCAGGGCAGTATGTCAAGGCGTCCGCAACGAAGTCAGCGTTTGAACTGAGCGTGCAAGAACGAATCGGAACGCTCGCACTCCGGCTTGGCCACTCCACCTTTCGCCAAAAACACTTTTCACGCTCTGCGTTAGCCTTGTCAAATAAGGCGTGGATACCTACGCACCCGGCTTTTCGAACGCGCAGCTTTTTCTCCTTAGAAACAATGATTTCTTCTTCGTCAAGCACAAAGATTTCATCGCCATTCGAGCAGATCTTCCAGCTCAAGATTCGGGAGAGAGACGGGAATCCCTCGGGATACACAGTGGTGTCGGAGATGCGTTTTCGAGCCACAAGCCGTAGATCGTCCAGAGGATCTAAAATATCGACTACAAGCTCCGCGTCAGAGTTTTTGTTTGCGCCCCGATTCTCGTTCCGGAAGTTGTCAAACGCAGGGAGCAATGGGGCAGCTCGCTGCAAGCAGTAAATATAGCGCCCGTCACATGCAAGCGGTGGCAAAGGTGCCAACACCCCACCCTCGAACTCTTCGTCCTCATCCTCGTCCTCATAATCCTCATCAGCTTCGTCTTCGTCAGACATTTCGTCTCTGCTGCTCCAGGCCACGGGCTGGTACACTTGATCGGGGGGAGCGTAAAAAAACTTGTTTTGGCCAAGAGGGCGCTCATCGGGAAACTCCCTGATTGCTCCACAGTAGACGGTGACAACAGGAAGGGCTGCCGCGCTTGGTTGGGAGTTCGCGGGGGCGGAGGATGCAGTTGCAGCAACATTCGAAGATAAACCTGTTGTTGGCATTCCGGTTCCCGTAGCATTCGCAAGGGCAGAAACTCCGGTTGTCACTGTGCTGGTTTCCACTTGTTCCCCAGGGTCCTCGACTCCCGCTTGGGACTTTCCAACTAAACTAAACCTTGGAACCTGAATCGGAGGTGTTTGGGCAGGGGTTTTGGGAGAGCCGGGCGCGCTTTCAAGCCCGCTATTGCCAGTCCCAGCATCAGGGACGTTACGCGCAGGCGGACGTTCCAGTTTAACAATCGGCCGAACGAAAAGGACTGGGCTTTCGATTTCAAACGCCACGCCCATTGGCTCAGCCCATTGCCCATTCTTGCTGAATGAAAGAACCACGCGCGAGTCGGTCTTTTCGATCCGCAAGGCGCACCCAATCACATCGCCTTCCTTGCAAATTTGGCCCCAGTTTTTCAACGTGCCGTTCTCGTCCACAATAGTCCCGTTGTGCGCATTGAATAGCCAAGCTGAGTCATTGTATGCGTCTTGATTGAAATATGCCGGGGTGGCCCAGCCAACCGAGATCTTTCCCATCGTTTCTATCTTGACCTCAAAATACCACGCGCCTTCCCCGCTAAGCCACGCTGTTCCAGCCCCGCCCCAAGCTACCGTGCTATACTCGCTTCCTTGGGCCATGGCATTCGAAGCGGTGAGTTCCACACTCACCCCATTGCAATTGCCAGCTTTTCGAACAAGAACCCCCTCGGAACCGCGAATAGCGGTGTACTGTTCAACGCTGACGTCTTCTGCTGAAAGCGTCCGATACCTGGCCGAACTGCCGCCTTTGCACCTTTCTAGAGATGCTGCACTAAAGGAGTCCATACAAATATTCAAGCTTCCCGCGGTGCGAGAGAGCATAAACAGGCGATCATTCACCGAAGCAACCCAGGAGTAAACGAATTGTTTCCCTTCAATGGCATTTGGCTGAGAATATCGAGTGAAATTGAGCGGGAGCCGCGCGTAAACGTGTCCGGGTATTGTTGGGCTAGCGGTGAGGGTGCCTTTTCCAGACCCTACCTTCATGAGTCCACTAATAGACTCCCCACATAAGAAAACGAATCTTCCATCCGCCGAGGTGCAGATGCTATCGCAGGACGAAGGGGGAAGGGGAAGAGCCGTTTGTCCATTCAAAAAGTCTTCGCCACTCAAAAAGTTTTCTGCGAGCCCAGAAGGTCCACTGCTAGTGACATCGCTACTTGTTGAGCTATCCCTGGAAACCTGGCGCAAAACGTTGGCAGGAGCAGATGCCCTTTGACGGGAGTTTCTACCACTTGTGCTGCTGTTACTGTTCACGTTCGTCGTGGTCGTTGCCGTTGCCGTTGGGACGAGCTCTGGATCAACGCGAACCAAACTATGTTCGTAAAACCACGCATCGCCCGCGCCGCGGGGCCCGCATACCCTAAATGGCATCACGCCTCCATCATCAAAAAATATTCTTCCTATTTCGCCTGCTCGAAGGACAGAATTCTGATCAG
This sequence comes from Parietichytrium sp. I65-24A, assembly GCA_012862575.1. Lineage (NCBI taxonomy): Eukaryota > Bigyra > Thraustochytrida > Thraustochytriidae > Parietichytrium > Parietichytrium sp. I65-24A. The sequence continues at coordinate 16,649 of BLSF01000128.1, read as the reverse complement.
CCTGACTCGTAAGCATGACCAAGTCGCCTACGCGAAGTCGTCGACGCTGCCGCAACCCCGAAGAACTAGTCGCTGCCTGTATAGATGCCCCGATGGTGCTCCTACGGCGACCCAGCGACGGTTTTGAGCGAGGGTTGTGGTGGTGCCTCGAGTCCGCATCCTGCTGCTCTCCATCTTCAAAGCAGTGGAAGTTGTCAAGTCGCACATGGACTTGGTGACGAGCCTTTTCCGCAATTGAGTCCACATCGAGAGGGCAAAATGTAGTCGCCGATGCAAGCCGATTGAAAAGCTGCTGCAATACACCGCTGATCTGTATCTGCGAGCTGCTCCCTGTTTGAGAGCGTAAAATTCGGAGCAAGGACGAAAGAGCGGCACTTAGACACCCCCGCTGGATTGCGAGGCCCAAAAGTAGGAGGTTGAGCTCGTCTCCATTTTTGCCGCTGCTACCATCGTCAATTCTATCCAAGTGGTGCTTCTTCGCAAGATCCACCAGTTTGTCAGAAATCTTGCCCAAGGTTTCTTGTTCCCAGGACGAGAGTCCACAGAGTCCGCCCAGAGGCATTGATTCAAACAATCCCATTAGACCGTGGCAAGTTGAGCGCAACAGTCGTTCCGCATGCTCTTTGGACCCAACTTCAAAGGCATGGTCAAGCGAATTAAGCTGCATCTCAATCAAAGCCATGGACAGAAATGCGGTGGCAGGTTGTTGCTGCTCCTGCTGTTGAGGAGTTTGCAGCTCCAAGGTTTCCCCTCCTGGCTTGGTAAGTCCTGACACACGGGAACGGAGCATTTGTATGAGGTCTTCTTCACGGTCTTCAGCCTTTGCTTGTTCCATTAAACTTGTCACAAATTCGGGATCTTGAGCGCTTTGCACCGGATATGCAGCAGCTAAAAGTTGCTTGAGCTTCTCCGAGCTACTGCCCAAAGAAATCGATCCATTTTCAACAGTCGAGGACCAAGAATAGCGAGCGTATTGGTCCTTGACGGAAAGAACGGACGCGTGAATTGCGTTTGTAAGTAGGAGCCTAGAGACGTTCAAAGAGCTGACAGGAGACTTGGACGGCAAACTGAGCTCCTCGAGGTCATTCACTACCGTGCTGGAAGTGGGCTGCTCTGAGTCATAGGCCAGGAGAATTTGTGACAGAACGTGCTGCTGCTGCGATCTGATCAGCGCATCGTCCGAGCCTTTGTTCAGTTGCCTAGACACATTTTCCTTGTCGGCCTCACCTTTGCTTACATCTGCAGTCTTCAGAGAAGCGAGCTCATCTTGCGCGGACCCCTTTCTCTTGACCCGCAAGTTCTTGTTGCGCAAATTTCTACTGTTCAATTTGGTCGAGATGAGCGAATCTAGATCATATCTCGATAGGATGAAATCATCCAGGTACGGCGGCAAGGTGGACTGGACAACGTTCTGCACCAAGTCCACATTTAGCTTGTCTGTGCCTTTCAGCTCCGCATCGCCAAACGCCGCTTGTCTTTCCATATCTCCCTGCTTGTAAACCACCAACGGGCCAGCGCACTTTTCTTGCGACAAGCAAGCTAATAATCCGAGGAAATCAGAGCCCACCGAGCTGCGTTCCTCCAACAACAACGACAACAACAACAACCACAACAACGAATCGTCTCCTTGGCTTCAGCTCCCAAAATCGTCTCATCAATTTCCCTGCAATACGCGAGCCAAATGGGGAGAGACCCAAGCTTATTTCTTGCGTCCAACACTCAGCGGTTCTGCACGTTAGACCAACTCTCCCCAGTACACAATCAAACGGGGTATCAATCTCGTATATTCTTTACGCGTTGAATGGCACCTCAGCACCGCGCAAGCCCATCAAGCGCCCAAAGCCAACTTCTTCCTCGCAATCTCGCCCTCTTCGCCTTATCTCGCGTACTTTTCCACCAGCACCCTGCCCGCGCGTACCGACCGAGAACCCTCGCGGAATGGCGCGCGCGCAACTCTTACGGGATCGCCCGGCCTAGCGCTAGACCCGCGGACCTCGGCGTGCACGTGCAGCGACGCACCCGCTCTGCTTCTCCTACTCTTTCTAAGGAGCCCCCGCTCTTTGGACTCGTCCGGTACGTCACTCCTCTCTGGCATCCGCTTCCGCGTCCTTCCTGCGACCAAAAGCGAAACCGAGCGAACGGCGGCGAAAGAACAACGAAGGCTTCCCTTAGATATGTAACGGGTCCTAACGAGCGCGTAGTGGTAGGCGTTCAAAGATTTTTTTTTGTTTTTTTGCTGTTACTCCTAACTGTGCAGCGGGGAAGGAAATTGGGGCGAATGAAAAAAGGGGAAAGAAGAGCGAAGAAAGGGGTCGGAGGAGTCAGGGGATTCACGGATACTTGACGATGCTTGAAGTTTGGTAGTATTTTTCTTGCCGGTGGCTTTTCGCAACCGACATGTGCGCGCAAAAACGACTTGGTGGAAGTTGGACAGCGAAGTCCCAAAAAGACCAAAAAAAGGGAGAAAGTGTGAACCCTAATTACCATCCCAATACAAGAAAAAGAGTTCTATGATAAAGGGTAGATAATAGTATGGCGTCAATGCGGAAGGTGCGGAAGGGTAAAAAATGGTAAAATGCTGTTGGCAGTGAACACAAATCTATGACATTAGCTTGTTACTTTTTCAATTACAAAGGCTCTGCAAAAGAGCTACAGAGTCTGAGCCAGTGAACTGCGGTGAGTTCCAAAGCCCCGTGCGGCACAATGTCGAAGCGGCCGAGAAGTCTTCGGAGAGCATCCGCAAGCTCTTCGACTGTCGCGATGTCCACGCCATGCTCGCGAAGCAAGTAAAACAGATCCCACTGGTTTAAATGACTTGCTTTCTCTGCGTCCTCTAGCAAAATAGAATAGACTTGGCTTGGAGACACGAGCCCCTTGGCCTTTGCGATTCGTCCATTAATTCGACGCAAAAGGGCCGACAAACGCTCAGCGGTGAGTTTTGGCTTGGATCCTTTATACAAGGCTTCCGCTCTTTCAATAAAGAGCTCATACGCTACGGCACCACCATCCACAATAACACCCAGAAATTTTAGCGCCCCTTCAGGCGGGACAGTTGCGCCGAAGCGAGCAAGCGCTCTGGCAAAGTGCCGCTGAGATACCGTCCCATCCATATCCCCATCAAAGTCAGCTATAGTCTCGTACACTGAGAGGTTCAAGTCCTTCGTTTCGCGAACGAATTGAACAATAGAATGGCGGTATTGATCGTCGAGGGTGGCCTTGTCACTCAGAGCGCCAGATCTCGACCCACCACCAACGTCCGCAGCGAATTTATCGTAGTGAACATCGTTCCCTCCATGGAATTCACTTTTGTACAGCTCGGTGGCAATCGCAATCGCTATACCTAGCTTTGAAGGCGCTGCCGAAGTTTCAAAAGCTTTTTTCAGTACGTCTGTGAATAGGGACGCCGAACACATCCCTCCAATGTGCTCCGGTCCCTGAAGAGCGTCCCACGCAACATCAAAGACGTGAAGCATGCCGGCGTACTTGTTCGAGGAATTTAGCTCCCGACGGAAGAACTGGAAAATGAACTCCCTTTTAACCTTGCGTCGCTCCTCGTGGGTAACAGTGTCCTCAAGTCTTGCATTATAGACGAGGTATTCATAATCAAGGAGTAAAACCCCCTCCTTCTTAACTCCAAAGTGTGTCAACAGGTAATCTGCTTCATGGCCCTGGGGCTCAAGGAAGACCTGGTAGGAGCGCAGTTCCCAAGATAACTGATATATCGTAATCAAACCTTGCTTGGTGTCATCATGCGAAAGCAGCGCATCATACAAACCGCAAGACAGCGTTGTTGAGCACAACTTGATGGCTCTACGTAACTTTTGGGACACCAACGTCTTTGCTTGCGCTTGAGGATTGTCCAATAGAAGAACCATTTCCTGCAGCAACGTTTCATATTGGATATTCTGCTGATCCACGGCGATTGCTAGCTTGAGCTCTTCCGGCTTGCACTGCAATGCCCGTGCAAATACATCGAGTGGTAAACACCCACTTCCATCATGATCGCAAAAATTGAGATCTCGCAACGCATTCGCGATACCCCCCACATTTCGAACGAGTCGAAAAAGCACAAAGTATCGGAAAAGCTTGGTATTTGCTTTCGTCGCTTTGGAGCCAAACGCGAGAGCTGCCTCTAATAATACCTCAGCATTGGTTTCGGACCCAATGTCGGCCGCCGCAAGCTGGGTGATGTCATAAAAATAATTTGTCTTGAAGCCTTGCTTCAGCAAGATACTCTCGAGAGCTTTCCTGTCCACCCTTGCATGACTGAATACTCCACACGATTTGGTTATGTCCTCAAGAAACTCTCGAATGCACGTCTGGCTCTGCGCCGAGAACCACGCTCCGAGCCTTTCGAGTTCTTCTCGAACCACCATCTCGTGTTTTGCCTTAAGCATGAGCTCAATCCACTTGGCATACTGAATCTTTCGCTTTTGGTAATCCATGGCAAGCTCGTCTACCCGGTTCAAAAGGTCTTGACCATGACTGCGAGATTTTAGAGAGGTCCTGAGAGACTGGTGCATATCCCCGTCCTCCACATACCCGGACCCTGACGCGTCAATGCTCTTCAAATGTGCGAAAAGCAGATCTAGGTCAAACATGCCTACGTGCCTCGGGGCGTCGAAGAGGACAGGATATCGCACTTTTTCGGAATGTGATGAATTCGTCTTCCGCGCAAAGTATGCCAACTCCTCCTCTGTCATTGAGAGCCCTAAGAGCCGCTGAATGCATTGTGCAAAGTGCTCCGAAGTGATGCTCTCTTCGGCGTAGCTATCGAAACGCGCAAAGAGTTCCAGGCTTTCGTGCTCTCTTTCACGCAAGATAGAGACAACTGCGTCGTACAGCTTGTCCTTGTTTGATCGAAGAAGGGTACTCTGTAAATAGTCGGACGATGGTCTAAAATTCAGCAGTATTTCCAGATCTTCAGGCGTAATATCAGGATCTAGTTCCTGAAGCTCCTGAAGCTTGATAGCCTTGGCTGTCTCCATGAAGTACAAGAGCTCAAATTCTTTACGTTCTGCTAGATTCCACAGTCTCTTGCCTAGCATATATCCGTAGACCTTGTCATCACTTGTCCAGTCGTACACCAGCCGCTCATAACGGATGAACAGCGAGTCGCCATTCCTGCACACTAATTTTGGTCCGCGAAAGAACGGGTCTAGCTGTTTCTCTTCCAGGCGGAGCAGGTTCTCAAGTATTTCCTGCTTGTGGGCCCCGTGCCCTACCTCCTGGATAAACTGCTGAAAGACGTGATCGCTCAACCATCCGGAGAAGAACGGGTCCAGGGCACTGAGCTTTTCTAAACTCATCTGCGCGCCAAGACGGGAGACAGCGAGACGAAGCCCTTTGAATTGACGCTCCGACTGAAAGCTCGGAGCGCTGGCCCCGCCACTTTGAGGCCGCAGCGGATACCTCAAAACTTCCTTTCCAAGGAATCGATTCGATATTCGGTCAGCCCAGAGAGATGCAAGATCATTACTCTTGTCCTCTATACCAGACTCTTCCGCTCTGCTGACGACTCCTGCATCCTCACTTCCTACCGTGGCGTTCTTCAAACGCGACGATGGGGACGACGACGACGATGATGATGATGATGAAGACGACGATGACGATGAAGAAGTGGACGAAGACGAGGAGGATGGGGAATTGACTGCGGCCATGGGATAGTTCAAGTTGGCGCACGAATCATCGTTGTCTTTTGCAGCCACCATTTTGCGCGACCAGTCATCCGTTTGCGAGAAAAATTCCAACTCCTTGCCATCTAGAGATCCTTCTGATGAAGAAGATGCACTTGACGACGAGCAAGAAGATTCCGAAGGGGAATGGATTTGTTTCCATTTGTCGCTGGTCGCAAATTGCGTTTCAAGACGACTTGCTTGGACATGCAACGGCGACTTACGTTCCACGGCGAACATATTATGGATGTGATCTAGCTTCTTGCGAACCTGTTCCTGAATGTTATCCTCCTCCTCGTCGTCGTAAACGTCGAGCTGATTGTTTCCGGGTCTGCGCGGTTCTCCACTAGATGAGAATAAGAGCGCCTCTAAACCGGAGGCGACCTTGGTCTTCAGTTGGTCTCCAGCGAAGTTTTTCTCCTCCTTTAAAATCTTGCGTTTCTCGTGCCTACCCCGAGCGAACCGCGCCTCATGCTCTCGGTAGCTTTCCTCTAGCATCTCAAGGCGCTCCACTTCGGATCCATCGGCGTAAACAAACACGCGCTGGTCACGAGGAGGCAAGTCCTGCCCTAGCAAAGTAGACCCACCTACGATTTTGGAAAAAGGATGCGGCCGGGAGGATTTGTGTTTTGGGGACTTTGGCAACCTAGGTTTCGGACTCTTTTTCACAGGCCGAGATTTAGGAGCTAGAGAATGTTGCAAAGCTGGTGCACTCTTCTTGGTGGCCTTTTTGGACCTCTTTGCTGCACTCTTTTTGGTCTTCTTCACTTGCTTTTGAGGTGGCGCGCTGACATAGAAAGCCGGGGTCAAAGTAAAAAGGTGTGTTGCGTGTTTTCCAGGAGCGTTTGGATCTTGAACGTGTACTTGGCAAGGCTGCATCGGCTTGTCAAAACTGTCGAATTGTCCGATCTGAACAGCGAAGCAAATTCGATAGTATTTCTCCGCGTCAGAAGGAGCTTGGCCGCCGGTTTCCTCAGAATTGAAGCAGAGGCTCACCCTCGCGCACTCTTCTAACGTTCCTCGCTCGATTGTTGTGGTGCTCAGGTATCGCCAAGCATTCACAACGCTCGATTGGGAGGCCACAAGTGTATGAATGGGATCCCATCTTGAAACCTTGTCCTCCGAAATCCGAGCAAAGTTTTGGCGAAGCGTTGCGGATAGTGAGACTTGTCCAGCATCTGTAAAGCTTTGGCAAGATGCGAGGTTGGATTTGTGTGAGTCGCCAGATTTGCCTCCTGATTTGATGGTACCCGCCCCGGCCGTTCCCGCTTTCAGAGACATATTGTTGACAGGCTTCCAGGTGCTGCTCTTCTTGTCGTTTGTCAAGCCAGGAGCAAACTCGTAAATTCGATACCAGATCCTGATTGCCGGAAATGCTCGCCTCCACCGAGACTTGGACGTCTCCGAGAGCTGCCATACTGCGGCTGTCAAGGCGTCGCCAGGGCGCAGGATGATTGTGTGCGTCCTGTCCCGCGCCAAAACTGCAAGCTCGCTCTCAGACATTGGGTTACCGGATCGCGAATGCACCGCGCCATGTCGATTAACCAGTCGAAGCTGCAAAAAATCTGAGGATCCAAAATAAACTTCTGGAGGGCGACTTAGAAGCATGATGGAGGCAGCGAGGGCTTCTTGCTCGCCAGAATTCATTCCCAGCTCCGTTGTCATGTCGGACCTGTTCAGTTCTAAAAGAGACTTTCCGTCTATCGCAAATGCCCTGAGGCGATCCACAGCTCGGCCAGAGAGCTTCAAAGCAATGGCAAAGCGTACTACGTCTTCAACAGTCCACTTGTCAAGCGACTTTTTCGCCTGGACACCGTGATTGGATCCTGCCCACCACGCGGGATCGTGTATCTCAGTCTCAGGTACTTGAGGATCGCTCTGGTACAAGAGCGAGGTATCGAGAGCTGCAATGTTTTGACCATTCCGAACGGCCTGGACGACTTTCTCACGAATTTTTGTTAAGCAGATCTGAAATTGCAATCTTTGTGCGACCACAGGATCTATCACGCCCAGGGACAGAAGGCCCTCCTTCATGCCGTATATGCCTTGCTTCTCAAGGCCAGAGAGCTCCCGGCCATCGAGGTCCATCTTACGTACACTTGTCGAACTAGCACCGCTTGCTTCGAAGAAAGTGCAGACTTTCGCCGTGCTCCACTCCTCCATCGGCTCTAGAAAAGTCATCAACTTTAATCGAGCTTCTATTTGTGCCTTCGATTCTACTACCCCATGTGCAGCGCGCTCTAGTTCTCCCATTTGCCAATTTTCATACTGCTCCTCGACAATGTTGACGCGAAGGAGGTCGAGGAGACCTTTGTGAAGTTGTCTAATTGCAAGCTCTGATGGGCCCAGGCCGAATGCCGAGGCTAAAGCTTGAAGGTCAAGAAGTGGCACTGCCACATCGAAGTTTTGCGGCAAGTTGCCAAGCTTGGCAGCTACGGTCTGCCACAACCCCATGTCTGCAACAGCTTTCCACAGGTCTTCTCGCGGCAGCACTAGCGAGCCCCCAAGCCCCCGAAGGACAGCTTCCATCCTGTCTTGTTCGGCGAGAATCTTGGCGAGACCCAAAGGATCCCTGCCCAACGGTTCCGGGTCCATCGAGACCCCGAGCTGAGCGGCAAGATGGGTGGTTGGCTCAGCCTCGGAGAAGACGGGCTGCGCATTGCTGTGATTATCCCCTGACCGATGTGGGGAGGCTATTCCATCGGGGCTCATGCTACATTTTCCAGAGAGCGGCGAGATAGGAGGTAAGATTATCTTGGGCGAGTTACTTGCGGGGCTGGACAAGGCGGGATATCTATAGGGCAACGGGTCGTCTCGGAAAGGCGATCCCGGGGAGATAGAAGCACCCAGCGAGAGCCCATGGGCCTGATTCTTCTTGGAAGGAGGTCTGCACTGCGAAATAGGTGAAGACGGCAATGGACTGGGTACGGGTGATGATGATGATGGCCTCTTTCGGCCCTCGTGCGGCTTGTTCGCCAACATTGGCGAAGAAAAGCTAGAGGTTGCAGGAGATGTTGCCACGCCGTGGGAGTTGTGATGCACAAAATTGTCGAGAGAAGACATGGAAACAGAAATGGCAGGCGACGCCGCGCCCCCATGCGGCGAAATTGAGTGGTTGGGACTCTGCACAGAAAGGCCGTGCTCGATTGAGCTAGAGTGTTTTGATGGCCTGTGGTGTGAATAGTGCTGGTCCGGTACAGGGAAGTTCTGACCGGCGATGTTTGTTTGCTGCTTGGTTGTCGAAAAAGTGCTCTGGCCAAAGTCGTTGGGTGATCCCGTCGTGGTGCCGCTGACCGGACTTGTGTACGGGCTCTGCACGGAAAGATTGTTTCCGTTTGGACTTGTGTGTTTACTTGGCCTGTGAAGTTTGTTTTCCCCGACGTCCTGTGCGGCATAATAATGTACATTAAAATTCTGACGACCGGGGTGACTTGTTTGCTGCTTCGAGGGTCCAGGCTTTGAATTGCCAAACTTATGAGGTGACGTTCCCGCGGCGCCGGACGCCATCGTGCCACCGCTAGCAGGGCTGGTATACGGACTTTGAACCGAAAGATCATACTTCGTCGCGCCTGGCTGTTTTGCGGACGGGACGAGGTAGTCGTCTTCGGAAGCCTCCGAGCTATTGTCAGTGGAGTAGATGCTTTTCCCTTCGTCGTCGTCCTCCCTCTCGCTCGAGTTGTCGGTGTCGTCATCTTGTCCCGGGTCGTGGCTGATAGGAATCGCAGAATCACCGAGCAGCTGATTGATGGAGCGCTTCGCGTCGTCAGAGTGCTTGGGGGTATTTCTGAGTGGAGAGTGCCCCTTGGGAGTGCGATTGGAACTGGATGACGCCACCGCCACCTGGTCACCTAGCAAAGTCGAAATGTATTTGGACGCCTCCTCTCTGTACGGCGAAGCGGGACTGGGCAATGAGTGTGGCGGCGACTGTGGCGGCGGAGCTTGATCCTCAAACCACGCGGAAAACTCGAGGTGAGCTACTCTGGTGGACCCTATGCGGCCATGGCTGTTGAGCGGGACAATCATCTTGGTGCCGGGCTCTGCCCTGTGCACTTGGGCGTTATGTACGGTGGCGAGAGGAACGCGCACCTCCCCGAGAACTTTTCTGGACTTCGACAAGAGCCTGGCAGTCAGGAACCCAAAGTGCAGCGTGAGGGGGTCTAGTTCCTCAACGTCGAGCGAGCACGGTTCAAACTCGATCGCCGTCTTCTCCACTGGCGCAAGATTCGTTTCAGCGCTAGCCACCAGCTCCTCCTGGCACCCGTGAATAGCCACCTCCAGAAGCGCCCTCTTCATGTGAATGCCAATATCCTCGCAGCGGAACCCCGCTATGCGCGTCCTCGTGGGCGGCATCTCCTCCAGGATACTGACCCCTTCGCTCGGTCCATGCGCGCTGCTCTTTCCCCATCTCTTATTGTTCCCTCTTCCGCGGCGGGCCTTCCTCTCCGGCGCGAACCACACTCTCGCCACGCCGGGTATCACGAACGCCCTGTTTGGGTTGGCCAGCATCGGCTCCAGCGACAATCTCATCGTCTTCTGCAGTCCCGCCACCTCGCCCGTCATCTCCACCTCGATCCCCGGGAACCCGCCGGAACAGCCGTGAGAACCAGAACCAGAGAGACCAGATCCGGAACCCAGCTGCGCGGTGAGCTGCGCGTACCACGCGCCCGCGCTCGCACCGACAACGACGGCGGGGACGCGCTGGCCCGCGTGCGCGACCAGCGAGACGGACCCCAGCCGCACGGGCGCCCCTGGCAGCGCCTGCGCCCACAGCGCTCCCGCGTTCGGGGTCTGCCGCGGCTCCAGCCGCGTCTTCTGCGTCTTCTCATCCGCGGGCCCGCCGCGCATGTTGTCCTGTTCCGCGGAGCATTCCGCGGAGCGTTCCGCAGCGCGCTGGCGGCGTTCCCGGCGTTCCCGGCGTTCGCGGAACGCTCCGCGCAGTTGGGCGCGCGCGGCCTCGCGCAGGCGCTGTTCCGAGAACGCGCTGGAGTCCACGCACCAGTCCGGGAACGTTCCGCGGCGGCCGCGAGCGTCGTAGCCTTCCCACCACACGCCGCGGTCGGAGCGCGACTGACGACGAACAACGAGCACGTTCTCCCCTGCGCGCAGACTCAGCTCGCGACGGCTCGCGCTGCCAGAGAACCCGCGGAGAACCAACGCCGGTTCTCCGCAACCGCCGCCGGACGGGTTCTCCATCGTCCCACGTCCCACGTCCCACGCTGTCCCACGCTCTCCTCTCTCTCTTCTCTCTCTCTTTTTCCTCTTTCTTCCTCTTTCTTTCTTTCTTGCTTTCTTTCTTGCTTGTTTCCTAGCTTGCTTCTTCTGCGCGTGGTCGCTGCGCACGGTCTGCGGCGCGTACGTGGAGGTGTCCTCGCCCGGGAGGGTAGGAGGGGCTATGAGAGGGATAATGTACGCGGGTGGTGTGGTAGGTGTGGTAGGTGTTGTGAGGTGTGGTGTGTGCTTTGTTTGATTTGACTGGGATTGTTGTTCAATGGGTTTTGGTTGTGCTTTTATGAAAGTCTCTCCGTTTCGGAATCTTGTGTTGTTTTGAATTGATTCTTGATTCTTTTGCGTTGTTTGGTTCCGACTGAATTGTAATTTTATTTGATTGATTGATTGCTTGACGTAAAAGAATGGTTACGAAGAAAAGAACATTTGTTCGATGAACAGGATCCCACAAAGCCTTCCACAACTCCTGCCGGTGTGGTACTTTTCAACGGTTGTTTTTGCATCCTGTTATTCTCACAGTGACGCTAAACGGATATATGTAATTACAAGAGGTGCGTAACGGAGGAACCATTTGCGTCACAAATTGGCAGGCGAGTTTTTCGTCCATTTTGTGGAGGGGTATGTGACCCTGCCCCGAGGTGTCCTATCGTATTGACTATGTAATCTCAGCATGTCCCGCTAAGAAAGTCCACCAATTCGACTGAGAGCACACACAAGCTTTCCAGTTCCCAAAGTGAGTTCACGCTTAAAACTTTCCAGAGCAAGCTACGAGTTCTCCATCACCAAATTAAACCACGCCACCACCCCATCCCGGCTCGCATAAACCGCAACGACTCCCACCACCTCCTAACACCTCCTACCTCCGCTACACCAAACCCTCCAGTGCCACTTACGCGTCCACGCTAGCATCCCTTACGACCAAATTTTCCGCAACCGAGCGAGGCACTTGGAACAAGGCCTCCAGTGCGTCCCCAACACACCTTACAGTTTCTCCCACCCATCCACATAATACATATAATACATACAAGACACACATACATACGCGCGTACTCTTCCGCGGTTCCCACGATCGGGAGAAGGAAAAAAAAGGTAGGAAAGAAAGAAGAAGGAGTACGGAGGTCCTAGCATTCCGCTAGCGAAAAAGGAGCGATGACGCGCGGAAACCAGCGCGAAACGGACCGTGCGCGGGCACAGGCGCGCGCAGCCAAAGGCGCGAAACAGAGCGCGCACAGTGCGCCAAAAGTGGGCGGAAAGAACACAGACGCAGACGCTCTCGCGGCCAAGATAGCAGCCAAGCAAAAGATGAAAGAGGAAGGCGCGCTCAAGGAGAAGGACAAGGGCTCCAAGTATGTGGCGAGTAAGAAAGTGGAGGCGGTGGTGAACCCTCACACGGGCAAGCGGGATGCCAAGTACGCGGAAAAGCTGGCGAAAAAGTCCGCGGCGTTTTGAACGAGGTGGACGCTGGATTGATTGGATGTTGCATTAAGTGTATCGGATTTCGATGAAATTGAAACTGTGAAATTCGCCTCGTTTTCGATTTGGAGTTCATCAATGTTGGTTGGTTGGTTGGGTGGTTGTAAAGTTGCTGCCGCGAAGGGTATACATACGTAACTCTGGTCGTTGCAAGGGTGTGGAACTTGGTGGAAATCTCTTTTTTTTTCTTTTTTACTTCTCCTGTTTCATGCTGTTATAGTAGTGCAGAGCTTGGCGGCAAGTATGTCCTCTTCTCTCTCCCTGTTCTGTCTGAAAATCGTCCGTGTCTGCGAAGCCACGCGTGAGGTTCCTTTTTCGTCTTCGGAAAAAAACAAGAATTCCAACCTCGAAGTCAGGTGCACGGTTCTTCTGTCTTGGTTCCCGTAGCACTTCTCAATTCCATGTTCTGAAAAATGAAAAAGGACGAACCAGAAACAGAGACAGACTCAGAGATGGACACAGAGTACTCAGAGTACACAGAGACAGGGTCGTCTCCACATCGTATCGTAACGTATCGCCCCGCACATCAGCCACATCGTACTACAGTAGTGCTGACGCGTGAGGACAGGCTACTAGTAGGAAAAAGAGGAAGAGATGTTTGCCTACGCTACTACGAGCACCGCGACTTCGGCACTCACGTTTGCCGACTGCTTCGTGGTGTGTGGTTGATTCTTTCTTCTTGCTTACAATTCGTGATTAGCTTTTCACAGCCGATCCATTCGCAATCCTTGCTGCGTGAAAGCCTCGCAGGTTGATCGATTGATTGGTTGGTTGACTGGTCGGGGCGTCTCAATGCTCTGATACGATCTCCCATCCGTCAACGTTTCCACACTTTGTAAAGCCGCGAGGTTGGTTGCGCTTCCAATACATTATTCTTCTCACTGCCAGCGCCAATCCGACGCGGCAAAGGCGTTCAGACTGAACCTGGAGAATGGATCGTGATCGAACAGGGGCGCGCAGGTAGGGAGCGAGGGTTCGGCTTTCCCTCGCAGAAGCATCTAGAAGGCGTCGGGCGGCTTCGTTCTATTTCCAGTGGCTTCAGGTGCGGTTCCAGTAGTGGTTCCAATAGTGGTTGCAGAGGTGACTCCCATTATGGCGGTGCTTAGTGCGTGGTCCTTTCTTCCTCTCTTCCTTTTTTCACGTGTTTGCTGTAATGCTCCCTTTTCTCTCTTGTGATTAGGGGGATAAACAAAGTCTCTCGTAAATCTACAGACAAAAAAGGAAGGTGAAGTCGCTTGGCTGTCCGCTACGATGTCTAGGTCAGTAACCGGCACCCACAAAGATGAACAGACGCAAGCCGTGTATGCCATAGTAGCAATTGTAATGACCACCATCTTGAGTTTGGATGCGTACGAAGTGTTTTGCAGTATAAAGAATGAGAAAATGTTGATCTGCAAGTGGGCCAACAATAGAACTTCTGAGAACATGCAGGCAGATGAACGGAAAGAGCAGAAAGAGGGCAGGTTCGCCGTGTTTGTAGAGCCATTCTGTTCAGACGACACCTTGGAGACTTTGGATCTGCCGCCACATAGAAACACTTCCAAAGCCAATCCAACCCCCAAACTGCTCCCGGAGATCCGTCATAAGCCAAAGCTTCTAAAGAAAACGTAGACAGACCTCTCCAGCGGAAGAGGTTCTTTCGTTATCTATTTTGTTTCGGCGCTCTTCAGCTTCGCCAGGAGCCTTGTGTTCACATCTCTTCTCTTGGGTGTGACACATTACACTTTTAATCTCTGTTCAATTTCTTTTTTTAATTCTCACATGGGTTTAAACTTGAATGACTGTGTAGCTTTCTTCAAGAATAAACACTTTCACAATCGCGCTGACAAAATCTTACTCTCCTTCCCGTCCACCCCGGCAACTCCTTGAGAATAGAAAGCAAACAATTGACTCCTCAAAGTATTCGCTATGCTCTTAGACTTTGCCACTCCGAATTCCAAGAGGTTCGATTAATTTACTCTGACTTCACAGCAAATGTGCACTGAGTTTCCACTCCAAATTACCACTGTATCCGAGTTATGGCATTCCCCTGAAATTGGACCTTCCACCGATATACCAACCACGCCATCTGCCGAAAGCTGATTGCCACTGATAGTATATACAGCGCTAGAACCAGGCAACGAGGTCTGCGCGCTGGTGGTGCCACCGACAAGCGGCTTGCCGGTACTTGCGCTCCACACAAGCGTGGATCCGTTCCCATCGACGCTCACAATCCTGTCCCCGTCGATGGCCACGCTCCACACGGTATCAGTGTGGCCCTCCAGCGTGTGAAGCAGCGCGCCGTCCTTGGCACTCCANTTTCCGAGTTTGTCATAGAGTCGTCCATAGTACTCTGCGTACAGTGCATCCAGAGTAGCCGGAAAGCGACTGTAATCTTGCAGAGCCTCCAAAGTCAAGGATTCCGTGTCTTTGAGCATGTCTTCCAAGAAGCGTGTGTAGATGAACTTGCCTTCCGAGCGACTGACAAGCTCGTCGACGACTGGCTGCATCTCGGATTCCTGGACTTTGCCGGACAAGTAGTGCCGGAGGTAGGCAGCCATATCTTGTTCATTCTTTTCAACCTCGACATCGATTTTGATAGAGTTGAAATTACTCAGCTTGTCGGAAATGAAGCTCTCTGGACGGGAGGTGAGCACGAGCCCGAGCCATTTGGGCGTCTCATTCACCCACTTGGTTTGGATCAAGTTGAGGAACCTTATCAGAGGCTCTTTCTCGCACTCGTCCAGAGCATCGAAGACGACCAAAATTCGAACGCGCGGGTCGGAGACATTGCAGCATGGTGTTGCAATCAACTTGTGGAATGCTTTCGCGATGTCCTTCTCGCCCAGATCAGAAATGTCTATTTTGTCTTCCATCAACTCCTTTTTCAGCCCGGGTACGACACGGCTTAGCTGGTTGGCGATCGACTTGAAAACTTGGAGCAGGCCGCTCGTGTTTGAGTCGTCATGCTTGAACGAGTGAAAGGCCCCAACATAAACCTTTTCATCTTGCCTCGCCTCACTTGGTCGCAAAGACAAACGTCGAGACATGCGCTGCACCATAGAAGTCTTGCGTTGGTCTCTAGTAGCCAACAGCGATTCGGTGCTTCCATCATACAACCCGCCACGCCTCGCCAGCTCTGCTGCGAGGGTGGATTTACCAGCACCAGGGCCGCCGAAAAGTACAAAGGCTCGCGTCCACTCTTTTTCCGGCATCGAGTACCACTGATGTAGCTCGTCCAAGATCCACTGTCGTGTGCCCTGCGCGAACTCCTCTGCCTTAACCATAGCTCTCTCCACCGGATTCGCGAGTTTAACCTTGAATAAATTAAGACGAGTCTTGCCTAATGAACTGATGCCATACGTTTCATCCTTCATTTTTTTTTGGACGTAATTTTCCAACTTCTGGGCAATGTCTTTGCTTCGCTTGAGGTCGTTCATGTCGTCGCATCCGTCCACCACGTCGAGATCACCAATGTCCATCTTGAGCCGGTCTCCCCAATTTCTTCTTTCTCTCATCTCTGGCTCCATCACCAGCGGAATGACGCCAGTGACGCCTTGAATCTGCACCGATGCATTGAACTCGCGGAGGCAGTTGTCATTTGTTTTCCCAGTGCCAAACCATTTTATGTCAACCTTTTCGCTGTAATTCTTCGTCACACAAACCACCACAAATTTGGATTTCCTGATGCCGTTTGCCATGGCCTGACCAATGCCACACCCCTTCGCCATCTCCCCTCCCCCGTCCTCTTTTGAGTCTATCCACACTTTCAGCCCCCTTTTCTCCAGTTGAGCGGCGATGGAGGCGACTTTATTGTGATTCAGGCTCTTTTCGCCCCAGTCATGCGAGAAAAATACGTCCCAGCATTCTTCGTGGTTGAAATCGAGGCGAGCGGCAAGCCGTTTGGACATATCCTTGGCCACACCAGAGCGTTCCGTGCTTGTTGCATCGATGTATAACATTTCTCCGAGCTCCATAATGAGACGATCATTCCAGGCCGTACGTTGCGTGATGACCGGCATCATCTGCCAGGGTCCCTTCTTTTGCACTGCTAGGTCAAATTCGCTCCGGCAGGTATTGCTTTGCGATGCTTCTCCTCCACCGATACATTGGTCGTACTCCTCGTCGATGAGCACAAACACCATGTCAGCTGCGGCTACCGTGCCTGCACGGTCCGACTTGTCTTTCTTCCTGCTCAACCTGGCCAATGACTTGCGCTTGCCATCTCCATTTTTGGTGAGCTCGTCGAACTGAAAGGACGCAGACACATTCAGGCCATACTCCTTCGAAGCCAGT